>JAVYIG010012952.1:0-50265 GCA_035222895.1 Strongylocentrotus droebachiensis | reverse complement strand
ATGAATCGTAAAAGCTTCCACGCTTCGCGCGGGAGGGGAAAAACTAAATTCAGACGAGAATTATTTTTGAGAACGGTACAACGAATCGTCTTCTTTCTCTAATAATTTAATGAAACGCCAAAACTTCCGCATTCGCGGAGGAGGGAGGGGGAAACTCGCCCCTCCCCGCACCAACCCCCCCCCCCCGCATTACGTCACTGTTGGTCACCATTACGTTCCAATATTTGGCTCGCATAATTTCAAATTTCGGCCCCCCCCCCTAAGAAATCCTGGATCCGCGCCTGGTATATGCCAATTAATGTCTTTAAAAAAGTGTATATTTTCGCTTTGAGATTTCCCGTTGTAGGCGCCCTTTTTTCTCTCCAGAATTAAGCGCCCCTATTTGTTGGTGTCTGCCCCCCCCCCCTTTGGAAGTCGCTTGGCCGGCTTGGCCGCCCCTGAGTCTAATATTCTTCTTCTTCTTCTTAGTTCCTCCTCTACCTCCTCCACCACCGACCTTCGATCGATCTTCTTCTTCTTCAATCTTCTTCAGTCTTATGCATATTCTTCTTTATATCCTCCTCCTCTCCTCCTCCTATAAGTATAACTCCTCCTACTTCTTCTTCTTCCTCTTCTTCTTCTTCCTCTTCTTCTTCTTGTCTTCCTTTTCTTTTGTTTTTATTTTGTCTAGTCATTGTTTGCTCGATTCATATATATGAACGAATGATGATTATGCAACAAAGTCAGGTGGATGACTATGCAAAATTTAGTAAACAAAACGATTACCGGTACCGTATGGAAAATAGACAGCTTTTAGGGTTAATATTCCCGTTGTACGCGAAGTTTAATACATTGATGTCTGTCTATTATAAATATAGCTAAATGCTAGCTTGATCTTGAGACCGCGACCGCCCCTTCGACAACATTGACCACGGGTGAAAGCCAGAGAAAAGTGAACAAAATGTCGGGTCAAACCATCCCTAATGCTTCTACTATTATACTTAGCAGTGGAAATATTCTAAACTGGAACAGTTTGAAGAGAAAGGTCCCAAAGTCTTCGACAGAAGAGGTAAATAAGACCCAGCGACGTAGCCGCACCTTCCAGGCAATCCTTGCCGGACGACTATCGGTATCGCATCGGGCTGGGCCTGGCTCCCTCCCGAAAGCACGAGTCGTGTGGATAGCCTGTGGCCGTAGCGCAGCGCGTTAGACATTGTTTATGCATAGAATCTACTTGCATGTGTGCTAGATCTCGACTTAATTATTAATACAAGTAGCCTAGATCTAGTTAGTAGATTCTAGATCTACTACTAATAGGCTAGGCTAAGATTAGAGATGCTTGTTGTTCGTTCATTAGGAATTTAGACCCTTTTTATTCGCTTTATTTTTCTGAAACTGTGGTTCATTAACTTGTAGGCGCTAGTGTAGTTCCGTATCCATTTTTTTAGCAGCTTAATATCTATTCTTAGCAAAGGAGTTTTAGCTCAATTTTTTACTCATTTTAATCATAATCATAGATCTAGACCCTCTATATAGCATTTTCCACCTGAATTTGGATCACATCCGACATTGGGAAGCCTCCGTTTATATAGACCGAAAGCTTCAGTCCCTATAATCATCGGTTGTTCCACTGAGACTACGTCTGGCTCCACTAGACCTCGGTTATAGGGACTGAATGACTGCCTATGCCAGCCTGTGTTGAAGATATTCGGCTAGATTTTAGCCGTTAGGCCCCTCCCACAAACATGACAAACTTGCCACGGCCGTATTGTTATGCCCCCAAAATCCCCCGAAATGTCATTTTACCTCGTGAATATCCAATTTTGAATTAGGCCTAGATCTAGGCTATAATACATCGGTTCCACTTACTAACCTGATTGATATAATCCGTTTAATGGTCCCTTTTAAGGAAATTATGGGTCAAAATCGACCTCCATGTTGAAAATCTTGCAAGCCGTGTTAAACTCTCGCTGCCGTCAATCTCATCCCTTCTAGTCTACGCCGAAGGCAAAATGATTATGAAGGAAAAACTGTGATAACGCCATTACGAACGTGTAGATGGCGCACAGTTTTTCCTTCATAATCATTTTGCCTTCGGCGTAGACTAGAAGGGATGAGATTGACGGCAGCGAGAGTTTAAAACGGCTTGCAAGATTTTCAACATGGAGGTCGATTTTGACCCATAATTTCCTTAAAAGGGACCATTAAACGGATTATATCAATCAAGTTAGTAAGTGGAACCGATGTATTATAGCCTAGGCCTAATTCAAAATTGGATATTCACGAGGTAAAATGACATTTCGGGGGATTTTGGGGGCATAACAATACGGCCGTGGCAAGTTTGTCATGTTTGTGGGAGGGGCCTAACGGCTAAAATCTAGCCGAATATCTTCAACACAGGCTGGCATAGGCAGTCATTCAGTCCCTATAACCGAGGTCTAGTGCAGCCAGACGTAGTCTCAGTGGAACAACCGATGATTATAGGGACTGAAGCTTTCGGTCTACCGTTTATATAGCTAGGGCTTCGACGTCGTCGCTCAGTACCGTCTCTACGTTATAGCTCCGCACCTCAAACTGAAGCTCTCGGTCCAAAATTATGCAAATTTCCCGTATGGTTTATGGTATCGTGCATGCGCGCGCGTAATACCATAAACCATACAAGAAGTCTGCATAATTTTGGACTGATAGCTTCAGTTTGAGGTGCAGAACTACAGCGTAGAGACGGTACTGAGCGTCGACATCGAAGCCCTAAATGGAGGCTTCCCGATGTTGGATGTGATCCAAATTCAGGTGGAAAATGCAATATATGATTATGATTAAAATTAGGAAACAATTGGGCTAAAATTCTCTTATTTAGAATGGATATTAAACTGCAAAAAAAAATGAATACGCAACTACACTAGCGCCAACTTGTAATCTCATGAAATAAGCCTAAGCACTCCACTGCTCATTTATTTACTAAAATGTAAATTTGTCCCTAGTACGAAGGTAAAATGTGTTGAGGTAGTGGTTTATTCTGTAGAACACAGCATTCTTCCAGAATCTCGGATAAAGGTAAAGGCTCATTTTTATTTATTGTACAAAAAAAATGACTTGCCGACCTGTTGATGAAGAAGGAAAAACAAAATTAATTGTTTGATTAGCAGTGATTCATGGAAGAAATTAATGTTCCAGCTATATCTAGAACGTAGAACTTAACTTACATTTAGCGCATGTGCATTACGTTCATCCGATCTCAGCATCATTTTCCTAAATTGGCGTCTACAAGCTAGGGCCCTTCTTATTGACTATCGCTGGCTGCCATTCGCTTTTTTGGGGGAAAATTCTCATTTTTCGGCATATATAAGGTACAAACTGGAAATTTGTACTGAAATGTATGTTGATATTACTATTTTATGTGGTACCAATGCCATGTGTGCGTCATTTATGTGTGAAGTGCGTCACCTGTTTAAAGCATGACGTGTCAGTGTGTTATGTAATATTAAATATCGGTAAAGGCCAATGAACTTAAGTTGCGCGTAAGTTAAGTAGCCCTAGCTCTCTCACTTAAATCCAAAGCCACTCGACCGTATAAGCCAGTTCACGGTTGCAGTCTGAGCATGAGCAGATAAAGGTCATTGCAGAACAAATTTTGAAATACACGGAGACGAAATACTGGATACGTGCTCATGAAAGTTATGTAACATTATTCATTCATGCACATTCAGTGCACTCCATGGTACACAGGTGGAAGTATTCTTTGAAAAGGGGGAACAAAGGCTATGTATAAAGCACCTCCATCGCTATGGGAGTGAATATTTCAAAATGTACAAAGTGGGACATCTTCATGTTTTGAAGATCTGTGGATATTCGGGGTCATTGCAGTAAGGTGCTAACCGTGAACTGGTCTATTGCCGAGAGAACAAAATAAAAATAGAGTAAATTTAGGGGCTTTCATGAGTTTCATCATCAGGACTTGTTACTAGGTCACTACTCACTAGGAGATTCAGTTTATGAAGTTAAAAAAAGCTGAGGTATCAGTTCTGCAATCTCAATGTCATATTTATTTTTCCTTCCCCTGAAGATCAAGTTCTGTTTAAAACAAACGCTGAAGTGCTGTCTAGACCAAACCTGCGATCAACCGTGTGATTCGAGCTGTCTCCAGCAGGACGTGATCACACTGACTCATCCCCAGAACAGATCGTCTCAACAGAAGGCTGCAAGGGAGGAAATCAAGGTTACAGTCAAGCTTATGATAACAAAGACTGATGAAGAGGAGATTACAGAAGCACTAGACATGGGTTAGTATGCAAGAATACCGTTTGAATTTTGAAGAAAAAAATGAATCCAAAAGGAATAATAGAAGAAAAAAAATATTTATTATGGTTATTGTAGCATCTTTCTACATATAATGGACCATGTAATGCTATCATATTTGAGCTGTGACGGTTGCTCTCTATTCCTTAATGCTACAAAACTGATGAACTTTACTCAAATTGGTGTTAGCACTCTTCTGCTTTGCACTCAATGATCTACGATGTAAAGTTGAATGTCTTCTTCTTGTACGTTTGTACCTTCAAACTTTTCTATCAATTAGCTTCCACAGATCTTAAAGAGCTTGAAATTGATGAGATAGACATCCTGCTACTTCCCACCTGTTGTACATTTATCTCTACCTTCAGAAATAACAAACTTTTCCTATCAATTTGCTTCCACAGTTCTTAAAGAGCTTGAAATCGATAAGATAGACGTCCTGCTACTCGCTCTCTCCAAGACCCCCAATGTGATAGAAGATAGCGTATCCTTTGAGCATCTGAAACCCCTATGGTGGGAGTTAGAACGCGAGGTCAACAAAGGCAGGATTGGCACTCTGGGTATATGTGATGCCGATAAGACAATGCTTGAGAAGCTACACCAGTGGGCAAGGGTAAGTTAAGGGCAAGCCTTTTATTAACCGGGCGCCGGGCGATTTTTACCCAACGGTCCCAGACTTTTGGCGCCCGGTAAGACGGGCAAAATGAGTACCGGGCGCCGGTCATTTTTTATTTTTGGCGCCCGGTCTGGGAGAATTAATTTACTGTTTCAGAAACTTCCACATGTCTAGCACTAAATGCTCACCAATGTGACAAAAACTTACTTGATACGATTTAAATGTGGACTTAATGAACCCTAACAAATCATTTTATGATGAGGATCCTAATTGAAATCGCCCCGAAATAATTGCAGCACGACTACGAGCGGCCGCTAACATATATCTCCTACTCCTAGCGCCACCGCTAGGGTTAGGGCGGCTAGCTAGCTGGCGTGCAGAGCTGAGATCGAGAGTGGGCGAGCAACTCTCACTCCGTCTAAAAGTTTGACTTCGTTATTAAAATCTTACTTTGAAAAACGATTCTCAAAATTGAGTATACATGGCATGAATAACCACAATCCAAACTTTGATTTCACAACTCTTTTCCTGGAAACTATATGAAAATCGTGGCAATCATGACGGAATAGATCACAATTTCCGAATTTCGCGCACGAAGTCTGATCGCCGATCAATGAAAATGATCGGAAAAGATTGGTAGAAAACAAATATTTTTGTATTTTTTAGAAAATAAATATGCCGACAATTTTTAAGTTTTGGGCTATCAAATACTCAAAAAAAAATGCATAGCTGGGTTTATTTTGTCATTCAGAGTTATTGTAGACCGTGTTTGTAGATATTTAGTGTTTTTCATGACTTTGATTTCACAACTCTTTTTCCTGGAAACTATATAAAAATCGTGGCAATCATGAAGGAAATAGATCACAATTTCGGAATTTCGTGCACGAAGTCCGATCGCCTATCAATGAAAAAGATCGGTAGAAAACAAATATATATTTTTTTTAAAATAAATATGCCGACAATTTTTAAGTTTTGGGCTATCAAATACTTTTAAAAAAAATGCATAGCTGGGATTATTTTGTCATTCAGAGTTATTGCAGACCGTATTTGTAGATATTTAGTGTTTTTCATGACTTTGAAATATATGACATTAGTCTAAGAGAAGAGGTAAACGAATTTGGATTATAATGTAAGCACGCATTTTGTTTTCCATTGTCATTATAATCCAAGATGGCGGCTCGCATGTTTTGCCTCTTCTCTTAGACTAATATTATTAATTTCAAAGTCATGAAAAGGCACTTCATATCAACAAACATGGTCTACAACAATTCCAAGTGACAAAATAATCCCAGCTTTGCATGTTTATATAGTATTTGATAGCCTAAAACTTGACATTTTTTTTTTTTTTAAATATTTTTTTAAAATAAATGTTTTGTTTTAATAAAAAAAAAAAATTTGTTTTGTTTGTTGTATTTCCCCCTTCCGATCCGATTAAAGCCCCAACTTACAGGGTTAATTTATAGTGTACTGATATAGACTAATGACAATGAATAATGAATAAGTAAAAGGTAACGGTTAACAAATGATTTAAAAGAATACATATTTTCATCAATTTTGGAAACGGCTCCCGGTCCTGGAAAACGGCTCCCGGTTCTCTAACAAAATTTAGGACCGGGAGCCGCTTTTTCAGATATTTGGCTCCCGGTCTGCTTTGTCTTAATAAAAGGCTTGGTTAAGGGAGATGGTGGATGGAGTGAGAGGGCCTTAAAGGCATCGTTTAACAATGTTAAATCTGAGATGCACGGCCCTACGTGTTATCAGTGTCTGTGATATGGTGTAGTATTGAAGCCCTAAAAAAGATTGCGTTTCAAAATGGTCAAGAAGTGCCTCAAAAAAGTAAAAATCTTTGAGTGACCGGTTTTACCATACTCTTTTCCCCCATAGACCATAGTGTTATGAAAACCGTTTGGAAAACGCAAAATTTGGTTTCGATTTCCAATCATAAATATCTTGATATTCAGATAGGCGTACGGCTTGTAAAAGCATGAGGTTCCTGACTGCCACAAAGGTTTATAAATATCATTGCAGCATGAGCTAAATCCAGAATCTGAGACAAAGTTACCAGATCCCTTAAAAAAAAACCAGAACAATTCCCTGATTCACAAGATAATATATGATATGAACCAGCAGGCCTCGCCAATCATAGTATAGAGAGGTCTCAACCGATTTCTGCTGGAAACTAACGTAATAGTTGCAAGAAACATGAATGACCACATCTGTTCATTCATATTAAGCCATATTTAGATAGCCTTAAGGGCTCCCTTGAAATGTTTTTTTATGATAGTATTCAAGGGAGCCTTAATTGGCTCCCATACCCCTGCACGGAGAGGTAGGTAAACAACATCAAAAATGTGTCCAAAATCACACTTTCCCGCACCCGCCCAATATTGGACAGTGGCTTTGATAAATTGTGTGGGACTTGTGATCGTAATTAATCCCAGAATATCATAATCAGAGGTAAAAATAAAAAATTAAAAGCAATTTTCTTACCAGACCGATCAGCTTAGCTTCCTTTTCACGTGTACCGTGGTAATTTACGATCTCTACACAATGATGATGACCTCTGACTGGCACTTCCGTAATTGTGGGTAAATTGTGCTGCTGCCGTATAATGCGCTGTATGAGTGTTATTCAGCGCATTATACGGAAGCAGCACATTTACGAGATGTGCTGCTTCCGTATAATGCGCTGAATAACACACTAAAACATAATGTAGCGCAGATGAGTTGTAATATACAGTTGCGTGTACATGTAACTAGCAGAAAAAACTTGCTTCCAAGGTGAAGTCCTTCTACTAAGATGGTGCACAGGAAATATAATCTACCAAGTTGTGTCATGTCTCTTGATTGGCCAGTTGTTGCCATGACACAAAATCATCTACTAGGGTACAGTAGTGAAGGTATTTCAACAACAAGAGAGCTTGCCTGATTTATATTCTATTGAGTCACAATGTTAAATAGGCTGACCAGCAGTGAACAAAAGAGATGATATCAAAAGGAATGCTGGTCTGTTGATTATGTAGGCAATTGATGGTTGTGTAGAAAAATCAGCTGAGAATTGTAAACAAACGAATTCTCATAAAGATTTAATCCATTGGATATCATCTCGCATTGTAAAAACATTCATCGCTTGTGCTATGTGGAGGCAAATGTTGATCAATGCCGTACCAAAGGACATTAGTGCCGTGTTGGGGAGCAAACCCACAACCTTTGCATTTCAAGTCAAGTGCTTACTTTACCACTCAACTACGACACCTCCACAGTGTAAATGTGACAAGTTTTATTTTCATTATTATGAAATTATTCTAATTTTCATGTGTGTGTGTGTGTAGTTGAAGCCTATCTCGACCAGTTGAATTAAGACACTTGCTTCTACCACTCAACTACGACACCTACACAATGTAAATGTAGCTAGTTTTATTGTTTTTATTATGAAATTATTCTAATTTCCATCTGTGTGTGTAGGTGAAGCCTATCATCGACCAGTTGAATCAAGACACTTGCTGCGTGATTCCCCCCGACCTCAATGAATACGCCAAAGCTAACAAGATCCAGCTATTGACACACAATGACAAGAGTGGTGAGTGTGACCCTTTCTCCGCTCCTTGGTGATGCGATGAAGGATCATGTACAGAAGTTGAGACAGTATAGAATTCCAATTTTCTTTAGCACATAATAAGTAATGATTAATTGACAATTAATATGCCAAAGCTAACAAGATCCAGCTATTGACACACAATGACAAGAGTGGTGAGTGTGCATGACCCTTTCTCCGCTCTTTGGTGATGTGATGAAGGATCATGTACAGAAGTGGAGACAGTATAGAAATCCTCAATGTTCTAATACTTGGATATAGTTTTTGATGATGAAATAGTAATGATAATGACTACATATTCAATTTCTTTAGGACATGATAATTGATAAGTAATGATTAATTATCTATTTGCTTGGCATTAGAATTTATTTACGTATAATGATAAAATATATAATGATACACTCTACTAAGAGAACCAGTAACTCCTCAGATCTTTCTTAAGCTAAGAGTATCAAAAGGAAATATATTCCCAATTGTTATGGATAGGTAACTCCACAGGACTGCACTTACACTGTTTGCACTGGAATACAAGCATTTTTTGAAAATCTCATGTTTAACGTTCATTTTCTTTTTTGTCTTCAATCTCAGTCATTGATAAATATGATGTTTTTCTGTCTTGAATGTTTAGAATAGAATATCTGTGTGTCTTTTATGCACAAAGATATGGTTATGATTTCAGGTACAAGCCTGCAAAAGAATGATGATGATAGCACTATTTTTCTGTTAAAAACCTCCAAAGTCACAGTATCCTCATCAAGATTGTACAATTAGTGCCTTTTGATGCCAACCTTAATTTTTTTTTTAAATTCCCACCCTCATCACTCAAGACGTGCTTCCACCGGAGGACTTCCAAGCGGTCCTGGGCGAGTTCTTCCCAGGTGCAGACTCTGAGCAGTGGTACCCAGCATGGACCTTGCGCTTCACCGTTCTCATCCGATGCAGGGGGGTCATCACCACCAAAGGCTACATCCTCAAGGCGCTCAAGGATCGGGACTGACTGAACACCTTCAAGTCGGCCAAGACACATCAGGGAGGCGTTTCATAACACTTGTCATCAGTGACAAATGATAGTTTTTGTTATAAGCTACTGAAATCCTGGCTTCTGATTGGTTATCAACAGATTTGTCACTGATTTTTGTCATTTGTCATTGATGAAATGCTTTGTGAAACACCCTCCTGAACTCTTTATGAAAAAATGGACCAATTTGTTGTTGTTGAGATGGCCCTGCTTGCGCATGGAGAAAAGGTTCTCAGAATGATTTCCAGATTCAGAGGGAGAGAAGGAGCAGATTTGTGAAGTACTGTCTTTCGACAATCACTTTTTTTATTCGTTAAGAAAAACCTGGTCCCCTATCCCTTACTATGGAAAGGAGGAAATAAAATATGTATATATAATAGCTCTTTTATATTTCAATTTATTTTTTGCTAGATCTAATCTCTTTCATGTGAAGAAAAAAGAAGCCAAAATTTACTCCATATCTAAAACGTATATATAATCAGGGCTCTAACTTTGATGTTTGGGGGCCTGGGGTGACATTTTTCGGGACACGCTTGAACTATACCCCTACCAACTTTCTGAAAGGGTGGGGTGTATGTGTAGTTTGTGTACATGAACCCTGTAAGGGCCAACCCATTTGATGATAACACATTTTTAGATTGGTAAAATTTAGTTCTTATTTAACTTGATTGTATTCAAAATGGACTTAGAGGAAATGTAGTGGACAATTGTATATAAATTCATGGCCAAGTCACTTTCTTGTAACAAAGTTACTAAATTAATATCGACTTAAATATATATATATATATATATGACATTGTGATCACTTACAGGCTCAGCTTTGATAAACTGCAAAAGGGGCAAAAATTAATAAAATTAATATTGGCTTTAAAAAATATATATATACCGAGGTATATGTATATATGATAGTGTAATCACTTCCTAGCTCAGCTTTGATAAACTGCAAAAGGGGCAAAATTTCATGGGAAATTTGTTTTCAGTGATACACCTTTGCATAACTTCTCGGCATGATGATGTCCATGTTTACTGGAGATGCCATGCTTATAGATCCTTTTTTAGTGGGAAGCCCTAGAAAATCTGTTGCTTTACCTAATTTGAAGAAAGAAACTAAATTGATTAAAGTTTAAAAATAGTCGAGCAGTCAGTCTGATTTAACAAATTAGCCTACAGCATCTTGTTTGAGAACGTGATACATGTATATTCAAAACTATATTGTTGTTGTGTGTTTTTATAAAAAGACTAGATACACAAACCTGAGAAATGTTCTGTAAATGATATTTGATGCACACCAGAATTTAAGTATTATGAGATATCTTCCTCAAGGCTAAACTATTTTATAGGGAAATCAAACATACTTTGGATCGCTTGTTACTCCACTCAATAACAGGTGCATGTATATGTACAATATAACATAAATTATATTCATAACTATAAATAGGTCACTTGACATACATGTAGTTAGTGCAGCTGATATTAATGTTGTGTGCCTGGCAGAATTTGTATGAAAATGTCAATTAATTAGTTTTCTACTGAAAAAATGAAAAAATAGAAAATGATGCAGAAATGTGTACCTCTGTATTAGAGTTATCAGTGTTGACAATGTACACATCGTAGGAATTGAAATGTGAATGAGGCTTAGTCAAATATACATAAAATTGTTTAAAATGTGCAATTTATAGAATAAACATTGATCTGTGGTGCATCTGTTCGCACCGTTCTGCGGGTATTAATCAAAATAATGTAGTATTCGTTATGGTGATTCCGACATATCAAATATCTATGAACTATTATGGTAGAATTCCTGTGAAAATATAGTCACCCTTAATTGGAAACTCTGATGTGGATGATTATTTGTTGGTGGTGTGATAATAGATGATAATGACACACATAAAACGAGATTAAAAGTAAATATTTTTACACTATTCATAAAATTTGATCAAACATACATCCTGAATGGGAATCACACACAAAAAAACATATGAAGAGAACTGTTTATTGGTGTTGGTGATGAAGTATACTAAATTGCACTCATAACTTTCTGTTAAACTATCTGTTAAACTTGACTCCACCAGAGATACCAACCCGTACGATTAAATCCTATTTAGTACGATAATAAGAGTGAAATACGATCTTAAAATCTTAGAAATACGATTTTTCACCTTTTTTTTCAACCAAAAAACAAAACAAAAAACAAGTTTGCTTTACAATTTTCTCATTAAATTTTAATGAAAGAGCAAACATTTTTCTGGCCTGGGGCCGACGGGCCAGTGGAAGTGTTGAGTTTTCGTGAAAATCTGAATTTTTTAGGATACTCAGTTTGTTTTTTTGTGTCAAGAGGTTGGCATCTCTGCTCCACACATGCACAATTCTTGATGCCAGTTAACTTTAAGCACAGGTCACAATGTAAATCAGCTGTAGTGTGTACAACACCAGTGGCTAATCATGGAAGCGTGAAATCACTCATTTCAATTGTAAATGTAAATGTGTTTGCACTTTGTTGATGTTTACTCTGGTTGTTGTGCTGACAATGTCTTCCACTAGAATGTCCACCAACAATAAACTTTACTTTCATTGCTTTATTTGCTCGTTTATCATTAAAAGAGAAGAAATGTACATGCAAGATATAATTTCAAACAGTTGCAGTATTGTCAATTTGTGACCAGGCGCCAGAAAACCACCAAAAAGTTGCATGTTGTGTTTTTCAGTTTTAAGCCAAGGAAGGTGTATTCGGTCAGGATGGTCATATTTTAATTGTTATCTGAAAATTTCCTGAGAGAGTATATTTTCTTCTACGAAATTTAAATATTTGGGACCACCAAACAGGAGAGTTATCAACACCTTCTTCTCAATCCACAGACCCAACTGCCAATTTCAGATTCACATAGACTTAGTGATCTCATTCTCACATTCTTAGCTTTCTCATTATTGGTCTGATTTATTTCGAGCTTTCGCCATTCTTTTTCTCTGATTTTTCAAGCTTTCATACAAGTGAACTTATTACGAGGACTAGATTGGACTAGATTGCCCTTGTAATAGAATGCAGACTGTATAGAGTCCTTTTCTCTGAGGCAACATATTTTGGTTTTGGATGTTCTCATTTCATTTGGTTTAGGAACATCTAATTGTGATGAGTTAAACATCATTTCAACGCTCAGCATCTGCTCTTTTAGGATTAAACTTAAACTATTAAAAATTTAAAAAAATCATATCTGGCAACTTTTTGGTGGTTGTGTAGTCTAGTTCTGGACCCGAGCCGAGTGATGGCGCGATCCTTAGTGACGGCTTCTCGGGGATGGCGCCGTCACTCGGCTTAACGCTTATAGTCGGCGAATAACAAAAATCAATAGGGTCCAGAACTAGACTAGTGGTTGTGTGCCGGGTCTCATTTGTATAATACCACATTCTTTCCATGATCAGTGCTATATATATATATGATTAACATGTTTATTCTATATTATATAACATCTAAGTAGATCCTTGTCATTTGATTGGAGGATTGTTGGTCACATGATATTCAATAAACAATCTATTGAACGACTACGTCATTGGGTGTGCAGTTCTGGTTATATTCGCCATGCATTGTTGTTCTATCCAGCTTAGATGTTATATAAAACAAATAATGAATGTTTTTATTCGTTCAATAGTGCTCAACTCATGAAAATATTTGCAAATTGAACACATAGACATTCATTATTTTTTTGTTTTGTTTGTATACTATTGATAGAATGGGGAAGAAATAGAATCTTACACTTTTTACTGACAGTTCTCGGATGCCATGTACATCAGTGTTATCTCATGTAAAGAAAAGAGGTCAACCAAATTTGAGAGAATTTTTTTTTTAAATTGAGGACATTGAACATCTTTCTTAGGGATCATTAAAGATAAAGTTGAGTTCTGGTCATGCGATTGCATTGTGAAAGAAACGTTGTGGAATCGCTCAGAAAAGGTTGATCATCTACTGCAAGGTTCTGAAATCATCAAAATGATAAGAAATTTGGCCCAGTCTTGGTTAAGTTACAAGCATTGTACACAGAAAGATGTATATTGGACTACACGAACATATGGGGTAAAAAATCTGTCCCAAATTTTATGTTACATGCCCTACCGTATTTAGAATATTAAGGCATTTGAAGAGCCATGCTTTTCATGGAACATTTTTCATCTGATGTACTTCAACACTTGCATAACAATGATAATGCTCACAAATTATTTTTCACCTCTTCCCAGAACTCGACCTTCTCTTTAAACTTTATTTAATAACCTTATTTCCTATTTCATGGCTTATCGTCGCACCCCAAGGATTTCAAAGAGCAATGATACATCTTTTCTAATGCACAGTCTATGATCCACTTTAAGTTTACAATGTAAGTGAGAGAACAAAATATTTCAAATGATAAATATAATTAAAAAGTAGAAAACTGATTTCTGTTGGTATGTACATGAATAACCATATTTTTTCATATGGTATGTTTGATATGTGAATCGTGAAGATGACAAGAGAAAGAAATACATTGTATGTGTAGTCTATTGCACCTTTTGTATGCACCAAGAGGAATTAAGGACGATTTAAAGATAAAGTTAAGTTCTGGTCATGTGATAGCATTGTGAAAGAAATGGTGTGGAATCGATTAGAAAACGTTGATCATGTAGCATATAAACATTGGTGTGTACTGCATACCGGTAGTTCTGTACGTCACACTCATGCCATTTTCATACAAGCAAACATCTCCAGTATTAAGACAATATTGCCTGAGACTTCATCATTTGAAATAAGCATGTTTTAATACATGTATCATGAAACAATACATACAATGTATATACTGAATTCTGCTCTGAACCATGTGGCCAAAGAAAACAAAATCAGAAGGGAGATAATTTTATACATGTATTATTACCCAAAATTACTCAATTTATAATGCATCTAAAGCATTCTGGGTCGTATCTTTTAAACATGTACATGTATATTGATATTACATCAGTTTTTACTGCAAACACGTCCATTTAAAGATCTTATCTATATAACATGACCACATGTATGTATCTACAACTGAAATATATTGTATATGTAACACAAATTACTTCATGAAGCAGTTGAAACATTTGGTGCCACTTGAAATATTGCATCACAGGTGTACTTGGTGCATGTAGTAGGAGTTTCTTACAATAAACTTTACGGTACATCTCTTCTAACCCACCTTTATGTGTACATTAATTATGATAAGGGAGATTTGAATCTTAAAATTCATCCAATTTTCTACTTCACAAAACCCCACCGAAAAAATAAAATCTTACCCTCCACCAAGAATGTTGTAAGAGACTGGAATGAAATAACTGTAAAGAAAACATTTTAAATCTTATATTCTAAAAATCAAATGAAAGAAATTGTTAGCATCATGTATGTAAAGTGTGGAAGAGATATTCATAGACAGATTGAATTCATATGGAACTGCTATCAATTAAAAAAAAAAAAATACTTTTCAGTTTTTTAATCTACTTTATATAGGACGATTCTGTTCAATGTGTCCCGCACAACATAAGACATTTAATAAAATATTTCATCCACAAATAAAAATTCTCTTTACCGGTATCTATGGACATGAATAACATGAGTGACACCAGAAAGCACCCTTATTCAATGGTCGTATAGAGAGGCTCCTAAAAAAGACATAAGTCGCGAGATACATATTGCAGAGTTACATGTGTATACAGCATTGGGGGTTAATTAAATGTATTACAAAGTATGACATCATTTAATCGTTGAAACTGTGACTAGATAAGAAATATCCACAAATGTAACTATTTGTATTATGCCATATATTTTAAGTACATATTTCCTTTCCCCTCAAAAATATTAAATATATGAACTATTAAAGATTATTTAATAAAATCTATTAATATTCTAAATGTCTTCTTCTTCATCTTTTCTTTCGGGATATGCAGTCTATCATGAAGGTCTGTATAGAAAGACTATCAGTTTGATAATAATAGCAACGATTCATGTACATCATTCCACATAAATATCACACATATTTGGTAAACATCACCGATTTGCGATATGGCACAACTGTATAAGTACACAATATCTGGCATGTTGTTTAAAATCTGTAACAAGTTAATTTGGCAATGTCGTCACCAAGAACTTGCATGCATTAAAGACACAGGACACTGCTCAAGACACTATGAACTTCCACTTATATTTAAAAGGCTAGCATTTTGTGCATGATCTAGAATAAAATAAAAGAGTGTAGGTTATTCTTTTGAATTAATTTGGATACAATGAGTATGATACTCAATATTATGGAGATTTGGAATCAATAAATCATTTAATTGCTGACTATTTCACCTGAGTTGCAGCAGTGCCTTTTTCATAAACTACGATGGACAAGAGACATTGACATCAAAGAGTGAACTCAAATTTGGCTGAAGACGTTGCATGATGATGATGATGTAGTGTACATCCAAAATAATAGGTAGAAATTCTGACTACAAAAATGAAAGTTCATCACCGCTGTATGTGTCTCTACAGTGTTGAACAAGAAGTGGTTGATCATTCTGATGTAATAAAACAGTTACAATAAACATATAGAATCAGCTAGAGTAACCAGTTTTCATGAACTGCTTACAACAATATCCTTTTTACGAGAATAATACAATTATTACCGGTATAGTCGGGTTTTGAGAAACGAAAGAGCAGCATTTTTAGCATAATTCATACAAAAAACAGAAAAAGCGTTTTGAAGAAAATGGATTGCTCCAATCTCCATCTGTTACTGATGCGATACTAGAGAATACAATATTCACGAAACCTCTTTTTAAGAATTCTTGACACATGATCTTTTACAAACTTCTTGGCCGTTTCATACAATATTTTAGTAGCTTCTTTCAATTTCTATAATTTTGTAATTGATGAGAACATTTTCTAAACCAGGGTCTAGAGCTATAGGAAATAGGTAAGTCTCACCTGGACTTAAAAATCCTGATGACAGGGTACTTCAAACAATTTTCTACATTCAGGTATTACAGTGTACTTTAGCCAACCGAAGGTGTAAAAATAAAAGGGGGGATTTAGGGTTGGAAGAGATACACATTCTTAATGTATAATATAAACATCAAGTTTCATTATTAAAGAATTTCAGTAGCAACATGTTATATTTATTACCACCCTGCTTTGTGAGAAGTTTATTTGAGGGTTAAGTTTCCCAATGGCGATACTGTATCTGCCCAAGAGTATATTTTCAGTCTCTTCAGTGACAATTACGATTATATGACACCTGGCATTAAATACATAACACAGAAAATGACTTGGAATACAAGAAATTATCTAAACCCAATTGCATCAAATATCCATTGATATTACAGGTCAAGGGTTATGAAGTTGAGAGAGATTCAAACATCCTGATGGCTTCCGTTATAGTGTCAATCTCATTCACAGTCTGAGAAAGCTGTAAAGACAGACAAAAACAAAATATTAAATTTGTTTGAACGGTATTAGAATATCAATTGTCTGACATTATTCAAGGTATAAAAGGGATGGTTAGTACTACAAAAAAAAAGAACAACTTTTGATATAAATATATATTTATAAGATGATGACGTGGATCCTAATCAAATGATTGGTTGAGAGTGTACACGTCACCAGGCCTTCATTATGCCTAACACGTAATTTTGATAATGACCGATCATTATCAAATGCTAATGACCAGTCATTAGTAAAATCAGGTTATAAAACAAATAATACACATTAATTTGTTCAGGCTATCGCCTGGAACGCGTTAGACTGTTCCAAAGGTACCTTGTGTGGGTAATTCTTACTAATGCCCTCACTGCTGTGTATTATTTGTATAATATACTGTATCGTTAAATAATCGTTAAATAAAGATAAAAAGATGAAAGTGGACTAACCTTTTCTGAGTTGGACTCTTGGACCTTCTGTGGAACCTTGGTCTGGTAACCATCGACCTCCATGACCTTCTGGAGACGGTCCTTCTGACTGGTCAGGTTAGTCTGCCGTTGCTTCAGCTTGGCAAGCTCTTTGCTAGGATCGACCAAACCCTACAGGCAATGGAAACAAGAGGAGAATATACATGTAAAGGTGTCGTGGACGAGTGGATATGTCACCAGACTGTGGATCACAAAGTCCGCGGTTCAAGTCTCACCGCGGCACTAATGTCCTTTGGCAAGACATTGATCTACATTTGCCACTCTCCACCCAGGATGTGAAAGCTAATGTGCTTAGATTAGCAAGTGTGTGCTTGTAAAAATATTGCCTGGCTGGGTTACTCTCCAGGGAGTGGAGAATGTGCATACATTGTGTGCGGGTAAGCCTGAATCCGATGACTGGGGTAATAATTTATATATCTGTAAAGTGTTTTGAGAGGGCCTTCGGTCCTGAAAAGTGCTATATAAGAACTAGCTATTATTATTATGTCCAAATGTGAAACGAATGGTATTTCCACTGGTTGGGGGTAATCATAACATGTAGTTTATGCTTCTGCCAACTTAAAAAGCTTTCGTCCTCTCAAGTCAAGTGATTCTTCACACAGTTTTTTGCTGCCTGCTGCCTCAAGGTCATTGGAGCAAAGATAGGTGACAGTAAATAACCAGGGGGGGGGGGGGGGGGGGGGTGTTTCACAAAGACTAAGATCGACTTTAAAGGTAATACAAAGTTTTGGGAAATTTTGAAAATTGGGAGGATAGTGATTCTTTACAATTTTGATATATTTGGATGCCCCTGTGGATGTATTATAAGCCCTAGCAAATTTAGCCCCTAAAGCCCCTAAAACACTTCCACTTTCGAGAAATATTGAATATAAAAATTTACTGGTGCTCCCGGTAAATCGTGATAAATTTCAAATAGCACCTACGGCCGTACAATGATAGCTGTGACCATGAAAATCTCAGAATATGTAGTTGTGATATATAATTTCCAAACGGGAATAGCTAATAGGTTGATTTTAGTCAAGAAACATCGTTTTATAGCTTAATTAATATCGTTTATTATTTACAATTTCATAACTTTAGACTTGATTTCAACCACACCAACGATCATTGATTATTGTAGGATCGCAAATGCTTCCCATATTTTAATTTGAACCAAATTCATGACCCCATACCAAAACTTTGTATTACCTTTAAGTTGGACTTAACTATGGCAGGCAGTGCATGCCACTGTTTGCTCTCGCCGTTTACTGGCATTGGTCTCTCAAGGGACGAACAAATCATGGTCACAAATCTACATTTTTTGATAATTTGTTATTGAAGGAAAAAATAAAATCTAAAGATCCTTATGGTGAGAGCAAACAGTGGCATGAACGGCCTGCCATAGTTAGGTTCAACTTAAAGTCGATCTTAGTCTTTGTGAAACACTCCCCAGAGTCCCTATTCAGCCTCATATACTTTAACACAGACCAATAATGCCTTTCTGGCCCTGAACATACAATATCACTCATGTAAATGCCCATGCAAAGACTAGGCAATCATACAGAAGAATGTAATCTGATTAAGGAAAAAAAAAAAAAAAAAAATCTGAACTAGAAAGTCACCTTGAGGAGCATGTGAACTTCACACTTGTCGGAGACAGTTGCCATGGCGCAACCAGCAGGAAGTGCATCTTTGACCTGGAGGATGACCTTGGAAGATGTTGTTAGTGTTTGGATGGTGTCTGTGTAAGGTGTCAGCAACGTGGCAATGTCTTGGTCGGAGCACTTCAGGTATACTGGAGAGGACACACAAGAGTAATAATAATAACAACAATACCACTAATAAAATAACAATAATGATAACTGTTCCTTATATAGTGCCTTCGGAGGACATACTATGTATGATCGAATCTCTTTAAAGCCCCACTGTACTACTCATAGCTACTTGCGCCCTCTATATAGCGAATAATGCTAATCGGTGCCTGTTGGTCCCCCATGATCCCCTTTTTCTTATGTTAATTGAGAGCCGATTTGATGAGATAACCACCTGTCAGTGACCTTGCAGGGAGGAACAATCCCCCCTGGCCAAACTATTGCAGACGGGCTTTAAGGGTAATAATCAGGAGTGTCAAGTCTGACGGATACGAGCGCTATACATTTTCACTGATCATTTCTTCCAGTTCATCTACGATCTTCATCATTTGACCAAAATTATTTTCTAACTCAGCCCTGTCCTAAATGTATATATTATCTATAATATATTTATAAGGGAGAAGGCACTTGGGAGAAAAACAGAAATCAACTTTATTTTTGTACACGACAAACGGGAGAGTTGCTTGTGACTATGTCACAACCCACTGACAAAACTGCCAATTTTAAGATTCATAAGGCTCTATTGATCTCATATTTCAAACATTCATAACTCTCTTATTACTGGTCCTATTTATTTAAAACCTTTGCCCCACCATTTCTCTGATCTTTCTGCTTGCATACAAAACAAACTCCTTACAAGGGTTGGATCGCCTTTTAAATCTCTGACTGGTCACCTCTTAATCACATCAAGTGAACTTACATTCAGCCTTTTCTTTGTTGAGCTGATAGTCCGACCTCAATGACCTGGCTTTGTTGATGATACTCTGAACAAACTCTACGTCCTTCTCAAGAGATTCACTGAACCACGGATACTACGATAAAAACACACACAAAATAAGTAATCATAAAGTAAGAAAAAAAGAAAAACAATTCCTACATAATCCAACAAAAATTTCAGGCATTCAAGTGTTGATGAAGTTGTTGCCACAGGTAAAGTTTGCATTTTTACATTAAAAAAATAAAATAATAATCTTTCACATACTTTGTTCTTTTAGCTTCAGCTTGTATTATCTGAGTTTGGCTTTCTGTTTGTTCCGAACGAGTGCAAGACGAACAACTTTAGTATGTCTGTTTACATTGCTATTCTACATATTTATCTCTCATATAACACAGACCTATTTCAATCCCCATAGAGTATTGAAGCTGTGACGCCATAAAAATCTAATTTTAGAATTTCTCAATTTTTTCTTCATTTTCATAAATTTATTCAGATAGTCATATCTCAGCCAATACTTAAAGATGAAGTTGAGTTCTGGTCATGCGATTGCATTGTGAAAGAAACGGTGTGGAACCGACCAGAAAAGGTTGATCATCTAGCATATAAGATTTTGTGTGTATTGCAAGGTTCTGGAATCATCAAAATGATAAGAAATTTGGCCAAGTCTTGGTAAAGTTACAAACACTGTACACAGAAAGATGTATATGGGACTACACGAACACGTGGCGTAAAAAGCCGGCCCCCCGATTTTTACGATGTTACATGCATATTTAGAATATGAAGGCATTTGAAGAGCCATGCTTTTCAGGGAACATGTCTTATCTGATGTTCTTCCACACTTGCATAATAAGAATGAGTAATGCTCACAAATTATTTTTCACTTCTTCCCAGAACTCAACCTTCTCTTTAACATATTCAATTGGTTTTCGACACTTGGACAAATTATTTTTGATGCTTTTTCGGAAAATGAAGAATAAATTGAGAAATTCCAAAAATTGATTTTTGATGACGTCACACTAGACCACTCTATAGGACCATTGTTGCCTGCAGCTGCCATTCATTTACAAGTTAAAATAAAAGTGTTTTTGTTCATTGGTTTTTTTTTTGCTGCATATCTGGAAGAGCCTTTAGAGGGGATTAAACAGGGGTGCTAAGAAAGTGGGAAGGGGTACCAAAATAAGAGGTTGGTATTGATCGGGGGGCGGGGGGGGGGGGGGGGGGGGGTATAAGACTTACATCTTGGGCAAGAGGGTAGGGGGTAACACAGATGCTAGGGCGTTCATTGGAGGTCCTCCTGGGTAGCCTCTGGTAGAGCTCCTCCGAGATGAAGGGCATGATGGGACTGATGAGGCGGAGACCGGCATCCAGACAGGTGTAGAGGATCTGACGAACCACGCCCAGCTGGGGAGCGTTGGGGGTCTGGAGTAGGGGCTTGGTATATTCCTTAAAAAAAAAAAATTTGGGAATCTTACAGGCTTCGTTTAACAATGTTAAATCTGAAATGCATGGCCCAGAGCTGCCAACCTCGTGCGACCAAAAAAAGGAATCATGATGGCAAAAAAAAGGAATTTCAAGCAAAAAAAAGGAATTCATAGAAACGAAACTTACAACCACGTGCGACACACTTCCAATGCAAAAATGTTCATTCACCATGCTGTTTTTTCCATACAAGCAGGTATTTTTTTTGGTGGTTATTTTGGTATTATCGGCATTTCATTCTTTTTGAGAATATTTTTCTCTTCAAGTATGTTTTAAAATTAATTTTCTATTGATTTTGTGATCGAATCACCATTTTAGGGCAGTTGTTTGACGTACAGTATGTAAAAAAAAAAAAAAAACGTAATACCGTAATTTGGAGGAAAAAACGGAGTAATTCCGGCAAAAACGGAATGGTTGACAGCTCTGATGGCCCTACCTGTTATCAGTGTCTGTGATATGGTGAAATATTGAAGTCCTAAAAAAATTGCGCTTCAAAATGATCATGAAGTGCCTCAAAAAAGTAAAATCTTTGAGTGACCGGTTTTACCACACTCATTTTCTCCAATAGACTGTAGTGTTATAAAAACCGTTTGGCAAATGCAAAATTTGATTTCGATTTCGAATCATAAATATCTTGATATTCAGACAGGCGATCAGCTTGTAAAAATAATGGGGTTCCTGACTGACCTAAAGGTTTATAATTATTATTGCAGCATGAGCTAAATCCAGGACTTTGTTTCAAAATCTGAGACAGAGTTACCGGATCCCTTTAGCCATAGGGTGTCTAAAACTTTGCGAAAAATCTTTTAAAAATTCACATTATTTTATTACATAACTCATTTAGTTGCACAACTATGTATTGTTTATAAATGTTTTGTACTTCAACGTAAGACTTTAACGACAACATATAACATATGACCTCAAAAAAAGACCAGTTGGTCAATTCAATCCATTGTTCTCTATCCCCAAAATGGGACTTTCAAAGTTTCTTCTACTGATCTACAGATGTACATGAAGATAAACAACTTTTTTCCTTTTCCAAAACCCCTCCCCCCCCCCCCCCCCTACAATATCCTAATTTGGGAAATTCGATCTGCGAACGACAATAAAAGGGTGTAGCTTACCAGATAGACGTCACATAGGTCATAGAGCCAGAAGGCATAGATTGCAGTGGTGATGGCAGGGAAGTCGTACACTGGCCAGCCCTGCTCGCATACCTTAACAGCCGACGATAGTCGACTCAAGAGCCACATGTCTACCGGAGTCTCACTGCCACTCAGCTGGAGGATGAGATAAAGATGTATTCATTTTATAAATCAGTACCGAACTCAGAATCAAAGAATAAACAAGGAGTTTGAACAGGACTACAGAATAGAGTGAAGGTTGACTTCGGGTAAAGGTTAAGATTAATTTCAGAGCTTGTTCATCTGTTACAATTTAAGTTAGAAAAATATGGTAGTAGAAATGTCCCCTTTAAAGGGATCCGGAGGATTAATGCCACACCACAGGGCACAAGCGCAACACTTGGTTTTGAACCAAGGACCTCTCAGTTATGAGACCACTGCTCAACCACTGAGCCATCGCGCCTCCTCTTCTTTAAAAGACTTTTAACAAATGATAGAACAGTCAATATTCACCTGAAAGGCGGGGCTTGGGACAAAGTTATCTCCGAGTGCATTCATGGCAAACTTGGTAGCATTCCACATCTTGTTGCAGAAGAAACGATAGCCTTGTACACGCAGTACATCCAGGTTGATATCTCGACCTGTCACATAAAGAAAGAACAAACCTCTTAACCAAAGCTGTGACAGTTCAAGAATAATAAAACAGAGGGTTCAGTTTCTGGTACAGATGACATATAATTTGTGAGCAGTCCCATTCTTTGTACGTCAGATGGGAAGGACAGCATAGTAGAAATTTCCGCTGAAAAGAATCGCTCTTCAAAATGTCAAATACCACCATGTTTGAGATACGATAAGAAAAAGCAAACATTTTTAGACCAAACTTTCATGCAACATGGGATGTGTAGCCCCATATAACCATTTCCGTGTGCAGTGCATATGGTTTTCAGCAAAGAATGAGATTTCTGTTCATTTTGATCATTCAAAGACCTCACAGGATACAACCATTCTTATGTGCTACATATGCAATTTTTCCAAATTGCTTCCAGACGGTTTCTTTCACACTTTTATCAAATCGTCCATACTCAACTCTATCTTAAAGGTATAGACCAGTTCTGGTCATCGATTGCGTTGTGAAAGAAACGATGTGGAATAGATCAGAAAAGGTTGATCATCTAGTAAAGAAGTATTGGTGTGTACTGCAAGGTTCTGGAATTATCAAAATGATAAGAAATTTGGCCCAGTCTTGGTAAAGTAACAAGCACTGTACACAGAAAGATGTGTATAGGACTTTTGTGATATCTATCCACGCCAAATAGATATAATAATTTGCCAAATATATCAATTATTAGGCGGTTTCTCAGCAAAATTGTTATCATCATATATTAGTCAATACATACACCTGTATTCTTTCACATGATTGGTGATAAGAGCTTCCATTTCATTTTTTGAGAGGGGGGCGTTTCAAAAACTGGTCTATACCTTTAAAAGAGTGACGTTGAGTACTGGTCATGCCCTTTCATCGTGAAAGATACAACCTACAAGTTATTCTGAATTGGCAATGATGTAGTAAGTATCTGGTGGGTTTTTTATTCATTAGGATAACATTTCTAAAAAATGTAAACATAATTCAATCGATGAAAAATTGTTGCGTGATCATCTACAGTTATAGCAGAGGGAACAATCAATCAATGGAAACCAGTTTTATGTAACAGGGCCCTGGGGGGTGTTTCACAAATATCCAAAGTCGAACTTAAACATTATGGAGAGCCATTTGTAGCCTTAAAATAAATATATTCAAAAGCAAAAATTGAAGCATTTTAGACTTTTCATAAATTCTATATCAAGAACATGAAATCTCCTTGATAATAGGAAATATGAATGATTTGAATCAACATTCAATGCCTTTTAGAATAACTTTTACAAAATATTTTCAGAGATGCTAACGGCTTTCCATAACTGTTCAGTCCAACTTGGGATCTTTGGATAACAGGGCCCAGGTCTGCCATGGCTTTACCTTGTGAGGTGTAGGCGCAGAGGGCGAACCTAAGAGCGTCTGTTCCACATTCGGGGATCCCGTTGGGATAGTCCTCCTTCTGGCCCTTCTTGGCTTTCTCCACCTCCTTGGGATCCAGGTTGCCCTGCTCCAAGATTTTGTGAAGCTCCTGCAGGAGAACAACAATCAAATATCTCATTATTATCTCAAACTGCAAGGAAGATTATCTGTTAAAGGCATCGTTTAACAATGTTAAATCTGAGATGCATGGCCCTACATGTTATCAGTGTCTGTGATATGGTGTAATATTGAAGCCCTAAAAAAAATTGCGCTTCAAAATGATCATGAAGTACCTCAAAAAAGCAGCTGACTGTAGTGTTATGAAAACCGTTAGGAAGACACAAAATTTGATTTTGATTTCCAATCATAAATATCTTGATAATCAGACAGGCGATCAGTTTGTAAAAGTCATGGGATTCCTGACTTAAAAGGTTTATAATTCGTCCTATAGAGGCCTACTTGATATTGTAGGGAGAGAGGCAGAGAAAACAAAGAGAGGTGTTCTGAAAAGGAGTGGTGAACCACTGTGCTCATCAAGAAAGGTGAATGATAATAATTATAATACTAATAGAAAACACTCTTATAGCATCTTTTCATAAAGCAGGTTCAAAGTGCTTATGAAAACATGAACCTTAAAATTTACAAGAGATGTGATTGGCCAAATAGAGATATACCTAAAAGGCATTATCTTCAAATATAGTAACTACAAAAGGCACATGACAAATGACAAAATTACCAAAAGAATTAAAAGTATGAAGAAAAAAAAATCAAGGAACAATTAATTTATTTAATACTGGAGTGAGCATTAGCTGATTAGATGCGTTTTTGGCTGAATGTGATGAAAACTCACCTCAAGGGTAATCCCCTTGATGACATCGACCGGATCAATCACATTGCCAAGGGACTTGCTCATCTTCCTGCCATGAGCATCGCGTACCATGGCATGCAGGTAGACCTCTGTGAACGGGAGGACGTCATTCAGTGTTAGACTCATCATCACCATCCTAGCGACCCAAAAGAATATGATGTCGTGGCCAGTCTCTAGTAGCGTACCAGGGTAGAAGGCCGCCAGGTCATCCGTCTGATGAGGAAACATTTACACCCATTTATATATTTCTTCTGGTAGGAGGGTCATGCTTGCTTTTAGATCTAGTTGCTTTTTTTGCCATGCAATGTTGCCTTTCTCTGATAGAAGTGTACAATTCCACATTAATAATAATGATCATAATAGGCATTTCTATAGCGCTGTCTGTCTCAAAATTCTATTCCAAGGCGCACTAATTATTACCCTGGCTTTAGCCTAGCTGCCATGACAGCACTCTAGCATTTCAAGGAATTAATTCCTGCCAGGTTTTGCCAAAAGATTTTAGTGCCGTGTCGGGGATCGAACCACGACCTTTGAATTTCAAGTCAAGTGCTTAAACCATTCGACTACGACACTTCTTACATTGTGTGCTCCACAAATTTCTGATGTTACATGTGTAAGAAATATTCTGTTACTTTTGTTGTTGAATAGATTCATGAAAAACAACATCCAAGCTGCAGCGAGCCAATTTTGATTGGCCTATTTAATTTTGGACTCTCCTTACTCCTGGGGAGTGTTTCACAAAGCCTTTTTTTCAATGACAATTGACAAGAGTCAGTGACAAATATGCTGATGACCAATCAGAAGCAAGGATTTCAGTAGCTTATAACAAAAGCTGTCATTTGTCACTGATGACAAGTTTTGTGAAACACCCCCCTGGTGTGTCATAATTTGAGACAAACCTGGTTTGGCCATCCGAAGATGGAGAATGGGAATATACCAGACGAGAACCAGGTATCTAAAACGTCTTCATCTACAAAAAGCAAAGACGGAGAAAAAAATTAATATCACAGGTCAAAATTTATATAAAAGGACGGATACACAACTCTTGCTTCTGTGAAAGTTGCTTCACAGTAATTTAATACACTTGTCAAAATTCTCAACATAGATTGTGGACACAGTACTACGCCTAAACCTAACCTTAACTCTAGACCCAAGCCTAAACCCAAAAGCAACACTAACCGCAACCTTTTAAATGGCTACAAAGTTGATAAAGTTTTAACATCTGAAGTTGGTTGAATATGGAAAGGATTCTTGGACCCTAGTCGCAGCATGCTTTTGTCAGGTGTTAGTCAATTGAGAGAGATTGAAAGGACAATTTGATCACGAAAATGTTTGTACAACTGTAACAAGTTTTCAACGACTACTATACTATTTTCCTGACCTTGTTCGAGAGTGATCTTGTCTTCTGTAACCTTGAAACGTTCTGCGGCTTTCCGCTTGGCTTCCTCCTGGCTCAGGGCGGAGATCCAGTAGTTGTTATCCGTTTCCTGCGTAAAACAGGCAGAAAAATACTTCAAGAACATTCAAATGTATGTGCATAATTATACACATATACATATATATATAGAAGAACTTTGGAGTTCGAGAAAACACACCAAAATACAAGAAGTAATTATGTTCCCTACACAAAGAAATGTTTTACATATGTGTAATGATTGTTCTTTTTGTATACATATATATATATATATATATATATATTCTTCTTCAGTTTTTCCAAGGACATAAAAGGATACAACCACATGTATGTATATAATACATTTTTAGGGTTTAAATGTAAAAATCCTGCTGATGTACTTGTAAAAATCCAGAATTTTAGTCGGAAATAAACTTTCAATATCTCATGAAAGCACTTACCTCTCCGGCTGGAACACTGGGATCGTTAACAGTCACAAAGTATGCTGGGATACGATGCCCCCACCATAGCTGTCTGGAGATGCACCAGTCTCTGTGAAGGGAAGAATAATGCAATCACTGTTATTTAAAGATACTATGTCCCTTTTGAAGCAAACATCAAATTCTGTAGAACTTTGCAGGAATTATGAATCTGTCATGTATGTCCTATCTGGGAAATTTAAACATTAACAGTGTCCTAGTATTCAAAGTATGCAAGGAAACTTATTTACCTTCACTGTCAGACACTACTGAGTAACTGACTGACATTTTTTTTTCTTTGGTAATTACATACATAAAATGAGCTGTAACAAGTACATGAGCATTTGTCTACATCAATAACCCACTACTTGTAATGGCCAAAATTAAACTGATTGAATCTTTGTGCAGCACAAAACGTATGCCCATTCGGTAAAAGAGTCTGAAAATCAGACCATTACTTAGGTGATTGCAATCACTTTAGTAGATTCGACAACTAATGATCGTTATTTTCCCACCCAAGCCATTTTCAAGCCCTTTCGTGTTGAGGGAAGTTCTAAATTAGTATTGTCTTTCAAATGCCGTTAGAATTTAACCTTTTCATTTTTGGGGGCCTGCAAATGGGACATACATGTAGTACCTTTAAGATAATGAAATTCAAATTATAAACTCTAAGAATCGACAAAGAAAAGAGAGGAAAAAAAGCACATTAATAAACCAATTAGCAATACTTGCACCTCAAATAGTTCCATAGACTTTCAGCCATTTTTTCGACAGGTGAAAATAAGAATTACTAACATTACACAAAGGTCTGTAATAAATAATGTTTTGGACACATTTTTTGAAGGGTTAATGATAATAAAAGTAATAGGCATTTATATAGCGCTGTTTATCTGGAAAATTTTATTTCGAGGCGCACAAGAAAAATAGGAAGAATAAGAGAGTTTGGATGAGTGTCATAGTGCCAGGTACAGGTATTGTTAAAAAAGATGAGATTTCAGCTTGGAATTAAAGGCCTCTAAGGAAGTTATGATTCTAAAATTCAATGGTGAATTATTCCAAAGAGAAGGTGCTGCAGCTATAAAGGCCCTTTCACCACAGGCTACTCGCGTCTTGGGGATCTTAAGAAGATGCTGGTGTGATGATCTTAGACTACGAGCTGGTGTATAAGGCATAACAAGGTCTTGTAACTAGATCAGTGCCAATCCATTTACAGCCTTCCATGTGTGGAGAAGGATTTTGAATTCTATGCGCTTGCGGATTGGCAAACATGGTTCTACTAAAGCAGAGATACCAACCTCTTGACACAAGAAGACAGACTGAGTATCCTTTAAAAAAATCAGATTTTGGAGAGAAAAATCAGATTTTCACGAAAAGTCGACACTACCACTGGCCCGTCGGCCCCGGGCCAGTAAAATTTCAGAAAAATGTTTGCTCTTTCATTAAAATTTAATGAGAAAATTGGCAAAGTTCTGTTGGGGTTGCAGGGGTTTACTTGTACATGTTTCTATGTGATTCTGCTGTATTTAAGGGTTTAAAAGAATTCTTTGAAAAAAAAGATGTGGAAAAAAAAAAATCGTATTTTGAGATTTTAAGATCGTATTTCACTCTTATTATCGTACTAAATACGATTTAATCGTACTGGTTGGCATCTCTGCTAAACTGTCTCCATACCTGCTGTTCCTGAGCCAAGAATACCAGGTCTTCTTGTGCATCTCAGGGATGATCTTCAGCGTACCGTTCTCTACTACTTCTACTGCCCTCCTGGCCATCTCTCGGCAGTCTACAAACCACTGAGACTTCAGCAGGGGCTCAACGATGTCCTTGGAACGACTGAGGAGAATGATAACAAAAGGTGGTTGAAAGATGGATTACTTCATCATCAAAGGCACATGGTTAGGGTTAGATTTGTGAGTGGGTTTTAGGATAGGTATAGGGTTGGACTTCCATTTAGGCTTAACGGATTGGGTAACTTTGTCTCAGATTCTGAAACAAAATCCTGGATTTAGCTCATGCTGCAATCATAATTATAAACCTTTAGGTCAGTCAGGAACCCCATGACTTTTACAAGCTGATCGGATTATCACGATATTTATGATTGAAAAGGTAAATTTAAAATTTGTTTTTCTAACGGTTTTCATAACACTACAAGTGACTACAGTCTATTGGGGGAAATGAGTATGGTTAAACCGGTCACTCAAAATTGTTTACTTTTTTGAGGCACTTCATGATCATTTTGAAGCGCCTGTCGGATTATCACGATATTTATGATTGAAAAGCGAAATTTAAAATTTGTTTTTCTAACGGTTTTCATAACACTACAAGTGACTACAGTCTATTGGGGGAAATGAGTATGGTTAAACCGGTCACTCAAAATTGTTTACTTTTTTGAGGCACTTCATGATCATTTTGAAGCGCAATTTTTTTAGGGTTTCAATATTACACCATATCACAGACACTGATAACATATAGGGCCATGCATCTCAGATTTAACATTGTTAAACAATGCCTTTAATGTTGGGTCCACGGTTGAAGTAAGGAATTTAAGTAGAGTAGGAAGTTGCCCAAAATAATTGTCACCAGACCACGGATAGTAGAACCAAAAGATGATGTTGATAACTGGTCATGCTATTGCGAGCTAAAGAAACCATCCAGAGGTTATGCAATCAACAAACATGTATCAGGACAGTTAAAATTCAGAAAAGGATCACCAATGGACTGAAAATTACAAACAATGAGTGGTACTAGACACAAAAATAGTTACATGAAATACGGTTGTCTACAGAGTCTGAAGAACACTGACGGGATAAGCCTTTAGATTAGGCCCGATGGCTCAGTGGTAGAGCAGTGGGATCATAACCCAGAGGTTCCTGGTTCAAAACTTATTGGATGCGCTAATGCCCTTCGGTAAGACATTAACCCTCTTTACCAAGTAACTCGGTAAAGCCGTCAGTCCCCTGGTTGCTTACTTACAAGCATACCTTTGCTTTCTTAGCAGTTAGGTAAAACAAACAAACAAAAAAATACCTGCAGGTTGGGACCACCATAGGATTTGGCTTTGTGCCCCTGTACAGATCTTTTTCCTTCAGTGCTTCTAGGACAGCTCGTCTTGCATCAAACCGCCTCATGCCCTGACAAAAATCAAATCAATAATAATGCTAATTGCTATAATGATGCTAATATTTTGTCATTGATAATTACAGAACTAACCCATATCATGTACTTAAATTGAAGACACATATTAGGTATGTGATAAATAACACAGGTATGGGAACATAAAAATTAATCTGTGACCCTCAGATTGTTGACACTACCACTCAGTGATTTTACTAAAAAAAAAGACATTTACAATGTTCATGTGTACATTACCAATGTTACAGATCTGATTACCTTCTATCCCAGATTTTCATGTATTAATTTTTTTTAATCAGAGCAGTATAACATCAATATGATCATGGGGAATTATTTTGTTTTTACCACTTGAAAAGAAGAAGAAACAGGTAACTGAGTTATGTGTTTAATTGTTTGAAGAAACTCCTCTTTAAGACCTTTCCATTCAGATTTCATTAATAACACATTTATGATCCCACATTGAAGAATCAAATAGTATTATCTATTTTCATTAATGTGGTAAAATTTATATCTTTAAAATAGGATATTTGAAGGATTTTGTTTATAAAAAATATACCTCTATAACCTTGAAAAAGAAACGATGACCATACCTTGAATTGTCCTCCAACTTCAGTGATGTTACCATCATCATCGATCACGTTGAGAAACTCTAGATCATGACGCTTGCCGACCAGGTAATCGGTGTGATCGTGAGCGGGTGTAATCTTCACAGCACCTTGGATAAACATCAAGCGTCAAAATAAGCAAGAGTTTTTCTTTTATATTTAGTAAACAATCAAAGTTGAAGCATTATTTTATTGGTACATTTGATACCTTGGAAATATACCTTGGAAGTAGGCATTTAAAGTTAAAAACTTATTTGCCTCTCGTTGACATTCGGATGAAGAATCCATATTTTGACTCATGTTTAGTCATCATCATCATCATCATCTTCATCATCATCATCATCATCATTATTGTCATCTTCATCATCATCATCATCATTGTCATCTTCATCTTCATCATCATCATCTTCATTATCATCATCATCATCATCAACAACATCATCATCATCATCATCATCTTCATCATCATCATCATCATCATCATTGTCATCTTCATCATCATCATCATCATTGTCATCTTCATCTTCATCATCTTCATCTTCATCATCATCATCTTCATTATCATCATCATCATCATCAACAACATCATCATCATCATCATCTCCATCTCCATCATCATCATCTCCATCATCATCCTCCTCATAATCGTCTTCTTCATCCTCCTCCTCACCCTCATCATCTCCATCATCACCATAATCACCCTCAACATCTCCATCATCCTCATCTTCATCTTCATCATCATCTTCATCTTCTTCATCATCCTCATCTTCATCTTCATCATCATCGTCATCTTCATCATCATCCTCATCATCATCATCATCATCATCATAATCATCATCATCATCATCATCATTATCCTCCTCCTCAAAATCGTCCTCTTCCTCCTCCTCCTCCTCACCCTCATCATCACCATTATCACCATCATCACCATCATCATCTCCATCATCACTATCAACATCACCACCATAGTTACCTGTTCCAAAGCCCATTTCCACAAAGTCATCACAGAGGATTGGCAAGGAGCAGTCCCTAAATGGATGCACGACCCGCTTGCCATGGAGATGCTTGTAGCGGTCGTCATCGGGATGGACAGCGACGGCTGAATCACCCAACATCGTCTCAATACGAGTGGTAGCAACAACCAGCTCCTCATCTAGCAACATAAAGACATTACTGTTTAATAAACAAGGTTGTCATAGAAATTCAAAGTACGTACATACGTGCAGATGTAGATTAACATTCTTATTATAACAAACATTTTTAATGCAAAGTATATTTTTTTGCAATAATTTGATTGAGGATATTGGAAATATAGTTACACTATATTAAAACATCACAAAAAACTTTGGGCATCCTATCTGGCACTTCATATACAAGTCGTTCGTAAAGTCATGCGTAACTTTACGAACAGCTTTATGAAACACCCCCTGGTAAAGGGAAATATGTTTATGAGGAACTTGCATGAGGGATCGTAAAAAGGACATACCAATCGCAGGAGTTCGAAGCTGAGGATACGCACGTGCAAAAAGACGCATGACGAGTAGTGATAAAGGCCTACGTTAAGCAAAATGCAGAAGGAAAAGTAGTTATTCCTATTATCTCACCTGAATCCTCGACCTTGTAAGCAAAATCAACCAGGACTCCAAACTCTATCTTCTGTTCATAGCCAGGCACAGTGAGGTAGGTCCTCCCAGTCAATTCCTTCTTCTCAACCTGGCCACAAACACAGAGTTGAAAAAATGACGAAAATAAATGTATTGCACCATCACAACTGCCAACATTTTGTAGTTTGGCTCATTAAATTTTTGTTAAAAGCCCTGAAAATACACCAGGTGCATCATCCAAAGGAATATGACTCTAGCAATTTTCAAAATAAGCATTAGAGTCTGTAAATTGGTAACAGAGTGCGAGTTCAAAGTTCAAACACATGACTGTTTTAGTTCTAGTCATACGTTCTCTTTGAATTTCCGTACCAAAAGATTTTCAAACTCGTTTTCAATAACAAAACAAAAAATAAAATTTCTCCATGAATGTTGAGAAAGTTTAGTCATGCATGAAAACCAAAACTAACTTGAATTGAATGCAGTCAAACCTGCTTTAGTGACCACCTGTCTATAAAGACCACCTGTCTACAAAGACCACCTGTCTACAATGACCACCTGTCTACAAAGACCACTTTTTGTGTTTTCCTGGTCGCTATAGACAGGTTTGACTGTAGTTGAATTGATTCTCTATAAACAGAGACCCTTTCCACTCACTTCGATATCTGAGATGGCCGACTTGAGGGTACAGGACCAGTTGATGAGACGGTTACTACGGTAGATGGTCCCGTTCTGATGCATCCGTACGAAGGCTTCCTGGACAGCGCTATAGAGCTTGGGATCCATGGTGAAGCATGCCCTGTCCCAGTCCATGGATGATCCTAGGGTTCGGAGCTGATCGTAGATCCTACCTCCTTTCCTGGGTAGGGACGACACCAAAAAAGGTCAATGTTAAAGGCCCACTGAACTACTTGTAGCTACTTGCTCCCTCTATATACGAGACAATGCCTAATCGGTGACCATTGGTCCCCCATGATCCTCTTTTTCTTATATTAATTGAGAGCTGATTTGATGAGATAACCACCTGCCAGTGACCTTGCAGGGAGGTCTAATCCCTCCATGCCAAACTAGTGCAGAGGGGCTTTAAAGGGAATATTATATTGCCCAGGATGGTCCACATGGGCTTTAAACATGTAACAACAACATTTTTGAATTTTGATTGTACAGCTTTGGAAAATCAGCAACAGATAAACATTCATACTCAACAAAACTTATTTATGAAGTATTAATCATAAAATATATTTTTAAATGCTTCAAAATATGGAACGATTTGCACGAGAGTGCATCTAAGAACCTTAGAGCACTTCAGCAAGGGGCTTTGTGCTTCACATGCATCAATTCCAGTCATATCCTAAATATAAGGCATTTCAAGAGCAATCGTTTTGATGCAACATCACTAGTTGATATCCTTCCACATAGGAATAAAAATAATGAGAGGGCACAAACTATTCTCAACTTTTACACAGGTCTCAACCTTTCCTTTAAATATTAATTTGACTTTTGGTCATACTATTGCATTGCGAAAGTAACAGTGTGGAAGAAATTGGAAAAGATTGATAATGTAGCTTAAGTATTGGCATATATACTTTGAGGTTTCAGAATCATCAAAATGATAAGAAATTGATTCAGTTTTGATGAAAGTCACATGCACTGTACACACACACAAAATGTGACAATCTTTAGCTGTTACCTATCATATTTTGATTATGAAGGCATTTAAAGAGTCATCCTTTTCAACGGAACATTTGTTTTTCTATGATACTCTTTCACATAAACATAAAAAGAATGAAAAATCTCACAAACGTTTTTTTTCTTCACCTTACCCAGAACTTAAATTTCTTTTTCAAATAATAATAATGATAATAATAATAACAACATTTATAATGCGCATATATCCACCCCAATAGATGCTCAAGGCGCCTAACAAGGTAAGTACATTAAACTTAAGAAACTACATGAGAAGTTACAGAGAACGAAAATAATTTAACATAATTAAATATAATTAAACAACGTTAAATACATCAGATTGTGAAATACACTACAGTACGTCTTAATTAAGGAATTCAGACATTAGATAGGTTTTCAAGTTTTTTTGGAACAAATCGTACAACTAGATGGAGTCAGACAAACTCGGACCCGTGGACAACTCGGCCCGCTGCAAAAACTGTCAGTTTTTGCAGGTTTAGGGTTAGGTTTAGGATTAGGGTAAAAAAAAAATGACCGATACTTACTCATTTTTCCATTTCCAGACCTCCTCTACAAACGTTTCCCTGCCAAGATCATGTCTGGTGAGTTTCTTCTCCCTCCACAGCTTCTTCTCAACCACGACCTGAGTTGCAATGCCTGCATGATCGCATCCAGGGTTCCAGAGACACGCCTTGCCTTTCATCCGGTTCCTGAGAGGGCAACGATAAAGAACAATTATCATTTCGTCCCAGGGAAAAAATATTAAACAAATTTTGGGGGCTACTTTTCAAGCTTGCTCGCATGAAAATAACGCTCTTGAATTTGTTTTGCATTGAACTCTATGCAAATTTGGGGGGCTCTTTTATGGCTTTCGGGGGCTCTTTTGGGCATTTCGGGGCCAATTTTCCGTTTCGTCCGACGATTTTTATCGAAATTCATATTCAGTTCAATGTAATACTCAGTGAGAACCAGAAGGGCATTAATCATGTGTGTTACAGTATACGGTTTAACACCATTCTTGCTCCAGTAAAACGATATTAACGCGGATCATATTCAGTTCAATTTAATACTCGGTGAGAAATAGTCTGTCTGTTCAGAGCCAAAAGGGCATTAATCATGTGTGTTACAGTATACACGTTAACACCCTTCTGGCTCCAGAAAGACGATATTAACAAAGTTCATATTCAGTTCAATTTAATACTCGGGGAGAAATAGTCTGTCCGTTCAGAGCCAGTAGGGCATTAATCATGTGTGTTACAGTATACACGTTAACACCCTTCTGGCTCCAGAAAGGCGATATTGTATTCTATCATGATTGGGCTTTGATACAACACAAATCCCCAAAAGAGTAGAAACAGTATGCATTTTCCCGTTCATCCAGTTCCTAAGGGGGCAGTGATAAAGAACAATTTTTTAACAACATTTTATCCAACAATTTCACTTGTTGATGACCGAGCACACTCAGCACAGGGGGTGGTATTTAGTACAAAACAATACCTCAGTCAAAAATATCTTCTTCTTTTTTCACTCCATTTCATTATAAACACTACCCCAGCATCAGCAGATACAGTTTGTTTCATTTCATTTATTTCATGAAGTATGTACTTCCTTTCAACCAGCTATTGAGAAAGGAAGGAGAGGGAACAGTCACCATTTTTTTTTTTTCTTCTGTTTTTTGGTTTGTTTCTTTTTTATTTGACAATGCAACTTGTTGTCTTGTTTTCTCAGGGTTGTCTCGTCAGTGTAATAGTGTTCTCCCTTACAACCCTACACTCCTATTATTATCCCAGTCAAATAAAATGACTGGACAGTACTTTATGGTATTCTTGAACTCCTGAAAAGTTACCGGTATATCAAACCGTGACACAAGTTTAATTAACAGAGAGAAGTACTCTGTCTCCTCTTAGAGACGCTTTTGCATTATCTTTTAATCCAGGATGCAAGAATTTACACATTAAATATGGGCAGAAAGAGCAAGAATAAAAGAAATGTTGGAATCTATTTCTAATGCAGTACGCTGTGACGTTCTTTAATAAGAGCTATTTAATCATAACTAATCATTAAAGTCTCTAAATTAGCAATGCAGTGTTAAATATCAATTGACTGTTTTTGTGTACAAGTTGGGAATTTTTTTATTGAATTTTGCAATTTTTTCTTTCACATTGGTTCATTTAGTAAACATTGTTTTTTAAACTATGAAGGAGGGAACAATAAGATTAATTGTTGCCGATTTGAGGAGGAAACTGATTAATTCAGAAAATAACTACTATGGTATACCTGCCAACATTTGAAAATAAGAATCAGGAATTTTTAGCACGATATGCCTTAGAAAATAAGAAAATGCACTTGCAGTGGCAGTGTAACTCGCAATACGCGGTAAATCTGTACCAAAAAGTGTATACAAATTCGCTGCTCGATCATGCAGCCATTCAACGCACGCAATACGTGAACTCTCAAATCGCGGCACATGATAAATCATATAAAGAATATTCCAGATTATTCGGAAGGGTTGGCAGGTATGCTATGGCTACTTACCATCTGACTAGAGCATCTTCCACGGCATTCGTCAGGGCGTGACCAAGATGCAAAGAACCAGTTACATTGGGAGGTGGAATGCAGATCATGAAAAGCTCATCCTCTTTCAGATTCTTCAAATCTCTGCCCTGAAAAGGATAATAATCAAAGTATTCTAATAGTTATGACTTTATGAGAAGAACAATATCTGTTTGGAGCCAGACGGGCGTTAACTTTTTGTAAGATGACATGAGTAAATATCCTTCTGGCTCCAAACAGAAAATAATTTGTAAGATCAAAGAAGCATGAAAATAAAGAGAAAAGAAAAGAAGTGTATCACTAGAAAAAATGAACTATAAAAATGTTTAAAGAGCAACATGGATTTAGATTTGGATAAAACTTGAAGAAGATGACAGACTCGGAGAAACAATTGCACATAAATCATATAATGACCATCTTAACCCCAGTCCAAAGTGGATAGAAAATGATTGTTTACAGAGCTATGTACAGCATAACGTCAGTAAATACATATAAAATGTTCGTAATGATGTTGGAGCACTAGCAGAGTCACGATTTGACGGACATGTGCGCTTTATAAGAGGCCACCATAACATCCATTATCATCATAACTGTACCTCAATTAAAGAAGTGTCAAGTGATTAACCTTACAATTGAATTGGTCTGAATCATAAATGAATTTAATCTCAATTGTGAATTTAATTTAATCCGAATTATGAATTGAATGTAGTTCGAATTATGAATTAAATATAATTACTTAGTCTGAATTATGAATCGAATTTCAGTCTGCATGTTGAACTATCGCATTTTTTTTGTTTTTTGTGTGTTACCTATGTTCAAGTCAAATGTACATGTGTACTATTCTGTATCAATTTGTATCTTATTGATGTTTATAATCTGTAATCTTGTACTGACATGCAAATGGAACAAATTTCCAATCATTGGACAATAAATTTTGAATTTGAATTTGATACATGTACGTAACACTGTACATGTTGATGCAGATATTTTGGAGACAATAGAATTTCATAAACTAAAAATCAATCAATCAATAAATAAATAAATAAATAAATACATTTATTGATTTATTTATTGATTAATAAATAATAAATATATAGATAAATGAATAAATAAATAAATACATGAATAAATAAATAAAATCCTGGGGGGTGTTTCACAAAACTTGTCATCAGTGACAAATGACAGTTTTTGTTATAAGCTACTGAAATCCTTGCTTCTGATTGGATAACAGCAGATTTTTTACTAATCTTTGTCATTTGTCATTGAAAAAAGGCTTTGTGAAACGGGTCCCAGTACTTCCTCGGCAAAACAACTTTTGTTTTGAATGTACTTGAATCAGAATGTACTTACTCCGTATTCCGGCTTGAAGAAGCCCTGTTTTTCCCACCATGAATACCAGGATGCTTCTACATAGGCAGGGCTGTAGGAATCAGGAAGTGCCCCACTCACATCTGAAATGTAATATTCATAACCCATTTCAATGGCAAGTAAGCATTTTGCATAAAACTATATCGAGGGCTCAGTGACACAAAGACGTGACTCTATATTTTGATATCAGGCTTTCCAGGAAACACAAAGCCTTAACTCCACCCAACACCTCAGTGACACATAAACCACTTTTTCTAAAAATGGCCAAAATGGAGTTACGTCTTTGTGTCACTGACCCTTCAATATTATGTGAATTATTTCTAAAGGATCTAAGACAAAGTTACCAGATCCCTTTAATGACCTTACACATTTATCTTACACATAAAAATGGCCAAAATGGAGTTACGTCTTTGTGTCACTGACCCTTCGATATTATGTCAATTTTGCATCAATGAACTACCTCCACTCCATACTTTCACTTTTTTAGACTACTTCTACCCAAATATAGACTCGTAGTTGAGTTGGGGAAAAAGCTTGCATTTCTTCTTAAAATTCAAATGGGTTCATGGATTGTGAGATCAGAATATCATGAAATAACTAAATATAAAAACTTACAATAAAAACAAAATTGATATAATTGAAAATTTGTCTTTGGGGAATGTATTTTTTTAAAATTAATTTGTAAACTTTGTGACATCTTTAGGGATAATGCAGGCATGAATGATAAAACTGACCTTTTTTCTCTCCAGGAGGGGTATTCTTGTCATACACGATTGCAACTTTTTCTACTTTCTTCTTCTTATCCTTCTTGCCCTGTTCAGAACAAAGAACAAAGATCATCTTGGCATTCAGGTTTTAAAAGGTTAGGCACAAGTTATTGCTAATAGCATCTGAGCTTTAAACTTTTTTTTCCAAAGAATTTTTAGCTATTTCTCAATAGAGAGACAGAGAGAGAGAGAGAGAGAGAGAAAGAAAAAAGTAGTAAGTACTTTTTTCAACTTGCAAACAAAATATAATCCATTTCAAATATTTGAGATAACTAGAGTAATAATAATAATAATAATAATAACTTTGGTATCATATGATAGGGGAATATTTTTCCTAACTTTTCATGCTATTAAAGAAGAAGGTTTATGCTTTACTCCTTCATTATTAAAAACTGAAAAGAAGAACTTTATCTAGATCTACTTTCTCTTCGATGTTGAATCAGCGATATACAACATGTTGTTAATATGTGCTGCGACGCTACCATGCATGCGTACTTTCTCTTTGCTACGTTGAATGAACGATATAAAACATGGATGAATTGGTTTAGGACAAGGAATCCCCTTTTTCCCATCGAAGACGTCTTCAAATTATAATATCAAGTGGTTTCACTCGATGCCCAGAAGAGTCGAAAAACATTTGTCAAAGTTTTAATTACTACTTCTTTACATTTTGCCAAAAAATATGACCAAACTTGCTGTTTGAATCGTTTTCCTATGTCCCTGGAGTTATACATAGAGTCAGCCTGCCTTTTTGTAGTTGTATTTGAGTAAAGTACCCGGTAATCGGTCAGCTCCGGTTTTCGGCCAATTGGTTGGATACATGGTAAAATCACTTTAAAATACATCGCATAATAGCATAACACATATCCCACACATACCATACCATGCCAGTGTCACTGAAGAACCACATTTGCAATGAAAAATATATCCTAAAATATCACATTTTAGCGATGTAATCGGCGGTCCCGCTACCCAAATCTGAAAAATCGAGTTTCTTACGCGTGTATGTAAGAAATATGGGTACCATAAAATGAGCTTTATTTCAAGTATTTTTCAGATATAGAGCCCGATTTTGTGCTGGTCGCAAGCTCAAAAGTATCTCATCGCATGTATTAAATCAATGCAGCCGCACACCGCGACGCACACACGATATGTCCGTCTAATTCAGATTCCAACTTCCGATCACTGCTGTGCCTGTATTCGGCCAGTCGAGCACCCGGGAGCTCCGGCGTGGGATAGCTGCTCCGCCCGCTTGTGCTATACATCAGCGCAGAAACGCACGGCGCGCGCGAGCGCTTCCTATTGACTTTGTACATGCGGCCGTAAACTGAAACGCTCGGCCGATAACCGGCTCCAAAACAGTGAAAATTGAAATGAATATTGTCATGGCAATTCGTGATTTTTTTTGGGGATTCTTTTTTTGTTTAAATAATAATAATATTTGCTTCATGATTTGAACAAGAAATGATAATAAATAGGAAGTAAAGAGTCCAATAAATAGGATTTTGTCTTAAGTGGCCGAAAACCGGGTACTTTACTCTACTGGAAAATTATTATTAAAATTTAGCTTGCATTTTCAGTAGGGGCGCTGGTCCGAGAATGAGGATCGTCCTCATAAACAAGGATATCCTCATAAACGAGGACAAAATGCGTCCTCAAAAATAAGGGTTGTCTGCATTTTCGAGGACGTTTTTTTTCATCGGCACTCTGGGGGTTTCATGTTACAGAACGGCCTGCTGGCGATGCCAAAAATGGATTCCCCTGGGGAAAATAACCCTAGTTCACCGTCTACTTTTATGGGTTGTCCGTCTTCCCAAGGATTTATTGCTCATAATGTGAAAGTCTCTGTACAAAGTCAATGTAAAATGCATCAAGAAAATCATTGCAGAATCCGTTTTTTGCATCGCCAATGCGCCGATCAAAAATATGAAACGTCTGCGAAAATGCAGACGGTCCTTGTTTTTGAGGACGCATCTGTCCGTGTTAAAGAAGACGATCCTTGTTTATGAAGACGATCCTTATTCTCGGACCAGCGCCCCTACTGATTTTGCCATTTAAAATTATATCAATCAGGATCTTCACCTCTCCACTCTTATTCTCCTGTTGAGCTTGTTGGGCTTGTTTTTCTTGTTTTTGTTTGAACTTCTCCAACTTTGCCTGTTTTTGTGCTTCCTTCTTCGCTTCTTTCTTCAGCTGGGCTTCAGTTTTCTCTACGAGCTGTCCAGCCTCACCGGCGCCCGAACTGGCGGGGTTGGTGACGTTCGCCGACCCCGATGAAGCAGTGGGATTAGCGGCAGCCAGATTGGGTGTTTCCTCATCCTTCCCAGCCATGTTTGGAACCTGGGTAAATGTCAAAATAATGAAAATGCAAACGGGATGGCGTTTTAAATATACTACACGTAAGAGACACGCAAGATTGCGTAATTTATTAAAAAATATCTCCTTACTGATTGACTATCCACCACGCGTACAACTTGCTAGGCTGAATTAAAGTGGATGCATCGGGTATTCATATCCGAAAAATTGTTGCCAATCTAGCGATTCGTTCATCACGCTAGCATAACACACACGGAGAAGCAGATAAATTTGAAGCAGCAGTAGAACACAGATTAAGATATCCGATATATTTCTACAAGAACACGCCTTTTCTGATGCAATAAGCATAGAGCCTGTAAAAGCCTAGATTATAATTATAGTGATGATATTTATGACAAAAATTGGTTATAAATATAAATTATAAGTTATAGGTTATAAGTTATAAATACAGTCGTGCATGAATACATGACATTTGTCATATTCTATTCTAGTCTTCCTTGTGAAGTTTTATTTGTTTAGTATACGATGCATGAATATTATTGTTTTGCGGGATATTGCTCTATATGCCTATATCTTGAGAGTGGAATCATAATATGACATCAAAAGACTGAACTTGTATTTTAAAATAAATTCCTATATTATATATTACTGCATCAAAGACCCATACAAAGTAGAGCTTTAAATTGGAAAAGGAAGCGCATATTACGTATGTAGGCCTATGCCCTATCTAGCTAAGATGCGTTTTCCTGCATGGAATCAAAACATCCTCATACATTATCACTGAAATAGAAAGTTGTCTTTCTATCGATATTCACTTTCATTACATTTCGGTCCAATGTAATTATCATTTAGTTGTATAACAAGCCACCATTGCCGTTTATTTGCTATCCGAAAGCTTTTGGTTTACGATTTATAGTTAAGAATTAGAAGAAGAAGATCTATCTAAGAAGAAGGAGGGAAATACCAACAGGTGACATTAATATCGTTTTCTTATACTTTCTGTTTAAATCTGACAGGGCCTATTTACACGGGGCGTTCGGTAATTCTGCCATAAGAAAGTGAAGTTTTAATGATAACGGCATTGTACGTGGGCCTACATTAAAATATTGTAATTTGTTTCCCTATATAGAACAGGACGAATTTTTCATTTAGTTATCTCAAATATAAACAAAATCATATTTAGCATATTAACGATAATCCACTCATCGGCATAAATTGACTTTTCTCCGATATTAAGCTTATTATATTCACTGCACTGTACGTGGGACATAATTTATATAGGGTCACACAAACCCGTTTCTCCGTAATTCTTTATTTCGATTTCATTCAATATGCAATCCAATTATTCTTCTAAATGCGATGCATTGTAAGGACATAATTTCAATCAATTTGATAAATAAATTACGATTTGAAAATAAATGAAATCAGTTATAATATAAAACAAATCATAACAACCCCCTCCCTGAATACCCAACCCCAAACAAAGATCATCTAGGTCTTTACCCCCCCCCCCCCCCCCCCCCCCAAAGAAAAGATATATATATTATAGTATATCCTATTTTATATTATTGAAAGCTTAATTGACCGATAACCGATCATGTTGTCTTCGGTTTCTTAATTGTAATGCATCTTAGCAAATTTCGGCGGATCCAAGGGGGCAACGGGGAGGGGGCAGACGTGCCTTGATCCGTCTGCATGTACAATCATATACAACATCAGAAACAGCTGTAAGTTAAGTTCAGGGCCCTGTCCCAGTTACGTTTGATCCAAATTAATCGTAAGTCCTCTAATCATATTTTGCAAGTTTGTAGTCTACTATTACTCTATCTCATATAGTTGCGATTGTTATATTAACTCTTTATAAGACGAGGCCCTGTTATATACATGCAGGTACAAATATATTTCACGTTATCTTTAATCATAATTATCCAATATATGAAATTGATAATTGGTCTTGAAATGCACATGCTCTTATATTCCAGATAGGCCTATGGCTTGACGTCATCACTTTTATTTTCGTAAATATTTTTTAATAGACCAAATGCTCATGCGATATTTGTTAGTAGTCCCATAAACCCATTTTACATCTGTATGCAATCTTTTGATCTTTTTTGATCTTTTTTTAAGAAAGATTCCGTAACTTGTTTTCATTTCGATGATTTCAATACCTCGTAATATACAAAACGATAACTGTTTTGTTATATCAAGCTATTCTCAACAAATTCAACAATCATTCTCTTACAAAATCAGAGACAAGCCTTCGGTTAAAAAAGGGGTTAGCCTACTTGAAATACTGCGAAATGGCATTTAAAAGTCGCTTGGCTAACATAATTATGAAATCATTTCGTTTTCGGACCGATGATCGGAGAAGGACACATAATATTGTAGGCCTACTTTCGCTGTAGAAAAGTTCTTCCACCTTATGAATACGACTTTGATTATCATTGGTAAAGTCCACTGTTCGAGCAGCTTATATAACGCTTTTTCTTTCATTTCTTTGCCGAATCTTTTTACCCAAATTTGATCCTATATACGACGAATGAAAGGGTTGATAATTTGTTTTCATAAATGAATGCCTATCTTGAAAAGTTCTCATGCCGGGTGTAAAAATGACACATGAGTGATAATAACTCAAACGTTACATATATCGTATCTATATCTGGTAAAAATACTGTACATCGGCCTACATTATATATTCGAAATCAGCTTATTGACATTTATAATATTCACTGTCATTATGCAGCAAATTGCATTTGGAGTGTCATTTTCCGACAATTTAAAGGCCACGAAATTTTGTTTTATCAGAAATAATGTAGAATAGATGTTATGAACTTCTAAACTACGGGCTAAATTATATAGCTGAGAATTACACCCACAGTCAATCAGTAACCAAAATCAGTCGAACCTCGATCAGTCAAACGATAATTTTTTTTAAAATCTAAAGTAAACACAAAGTCAGTGAAGTCAGTATAGCTAAACTTCAGAGTCAGCTAATTAGGGTAATTAAAATCTACTATACTACTATTATAGTTGAAGTCCTTTTAAGGTGTTCTGGTGTATATTTCTGTGCTACATGCATGCATGCATACAGACTGCTGTCGTCTGCAGAACATCACAAAATAGAACATTATAAATATATTAATCAATCGAATAATATAATATGGACAATTCCAAAATATAATAGAATAGCCTGAGAGCCGTGCCTGAGAGATAGATATCCTAAATAACAATGGAAGTAATTGAGAAGTGAGTATAAAGGAATTCAGGAAAGAATTAAGTCACTGACAGACAAGTGTGTAACTGTAAGGAGGAATATATGTATATGGGGGGTAGAGCACCTTTTTTCTTTCTTTTTGGTCCAGGGTTTTGATGAAAAATTTCGCAACGACTCAGTCAGCCAGCCGGGGGTTAAGAGCACAATTTTTGTTGGTCCCGAAAATTTGGCCGACCGATATTTTGAGCAGTTGGGGGGGGGGGGGGGGGGTTGGGGTAAGGTATCTTTTTTTGGTGGCACAATTTTTTTTTTTATTATTAATTTTTTTTTGGAGGGGGGGTTCCTCCAAAACACACACATATAAACAAATTGAGGGGGGGGTTCGACCCCCCCCCCCCTTTGGTACGCGGCTGGTCCTGAATAACAAGGAGGAAAAGGGCTTGAGGTAATGACGATTAGGCAAGAAAGTGGTGCCGCTGCCACCCTGCCATCCCAGAACTTTTAAGGTCTATATTTGCAGACTAATTGAACTTTAGCTTCTCAGAGTCTAGTCAGATTATTATCATTCTTTTCAAACGATGTGTTCGGTGTTCGCGGCGTTTCACAGATTAGAGTGTGCCTACTGTGCAAATCAGTCTAGGGCAAAGATCTCCCTTGCCAGGGTAGCTATAGTTAACTGTCTTGTTCCATATTTCACTATCATCGTTGATTTGATAGCTCGAATGTGCTCGTGATATAGTTCAGGCAGGGATATGTGAGTTTACTTACAAGCCCTGGTTCAGGGATACGCGGTCGATCGAGCAAGCACACCGTCTGGTCTTGACACAGTCGAAACATTACTCTACTTCAATAAGTTTCAGGTAGGTCATAAGACATTACGCTAGACAGAAATGACTTCATTGGTATGGGGAATTCTTTGATAAATCTGACATTTGTCAACCCATGGACCTACTGGTCAACCTAAACAGTTGAGCCAGACCGTCACAGACGTAGTCTCGGCGGAACGACCGTCGATATACTTCTTCTTCTTCTTCCTTTTGAGTACAGACCTCTTTACAGAGTATTATCGTAGGCCTACTAATACTGGGGGTGTGTGCAGGTGGACCACTACACCGGGGTTTCCCCCTACTCTTATACGAATAGTGCAGTGGGTTCTTAACGTGCAAAGGTAGTGACTCTTCTCTACACGGGGCCGACGTCCTTTCTCTCTCTCTCTCTCTCTCTTTCTCTCTCTCTCTCTTGTATCCTCAGGTCGTATGTGGAAGATTGACAAATGATGCACCACGCGTTACCCCGGGGTACCGTAGTACCCCGGGGTACCGCGTTGTGTAGCGCCATCTCGCGTCCACTCGAGTACAATGTATGGAGTGCGTGTACATAGTTCCGTGGTATCTCTATGGTGTATACTATGCATGGTGTGCATGCATGCACTGCTCGCGCTATAGCGCTCGCTCACGATCACAAGCGCACTACGGTGGCTATCGCACACTATAGTGCTAGCTAGCTCCGGCGTCCGGTCCCGACCCGCGGCTATTTTAGAACTTGATGTTATTGCACGTACGTACCGTACCTGTATACTCTTTCGAAGAAAAAAAAAACAAACAAACATCGCATCATCGACATAGTTAACGCGCGCGTTACTGTCAAACTTTCAAACTTTGAAAATGCCAAGTTATGTACAGTACCTTCTGGAGCCTGTATTCTCCTCATTCTTGCCAAGACAGAAAATAAAAGATAATACCACTTCATAATGTGATTTTCATTTTTATTATTCAATTGGAAAATTTGTTTATTCACAACACATGAGATTATCATGACTGCTGTACACAGATAGCATCATAACACAAAATAGAACTTTCATTTATAATTAATAATTTTAATTATACCACAATAATAATACAGGGTGTATCATAACAGCATGAAATGATATCAATAATAGAATAATTACTCATAACAACAATGAATTTTAGAAATACAGGACTTAAAGGATTTTTTACAAGAACATTGGACACAATTGAAGGTTGAAAAAATCACACAAAAATAATTTCCCACTTTTTGGTAACCCAGGGTACAGCCTTAAAAAATAAATAAATAATTCAACAAAATGGCCGAATTTGTTTTGGTACCCCAGGGTACCATTTATGTCATCAAATGTCAGTTTTACTTTTATCAAAGAATTTCTCATACTAGACAGTAATTATTTATGTTTAATTGCAGATGAATGCTGCCTTTTCTATGAGATGCAGAAATTGATATCATAATCATATGTTTAATTGTGAATGTATGCAATTGGAGGTAGACCTACCTTATCAAATTGTGTTCTTCTTTTCATTGATATTTTATGTTTTTAAAGAGATGTGAAATAAACTGAACTATAAATGCCAGTAAAATTACGAACTGTCTGATTCTGAATACACAAAGAACAAAGATCATGTGAGTTTGAAACCAGGGTATAATAAACAAGACACATATATTAGTACCGGCACATATATATTATATACTCTCTTTCTCTCTCTCTCTCTCTCTCTCTCTCAATATTATATATACATGGACCTGTATACATTAATTGTTGCCCATGAAGTTAGAATAATTTTTTTATCTCTTTTCTTGAAATGATTGTGAGATTATGATTAATTCTTGACAGATAAAGTTAATGTTCTCCAAACTTAAGTGATCCAATCTAAAGAGGAGGCGAGTTGGCTCAGTCCGTAAAGCGTCTGCCTGTCGAACCAAAGATCCCGGGTTCGACTCCCACCGAGGCGGATGACTGAAGTCTGCGTTGTGTGTTAACGTGCCCCTTCCCTTGTTCATAGACGCAGGTTATGTCAAGTGGAAAACACTCCGTCCCTCGGATAGGATGTTAAATGGAGGCCCCGTGTACAGGAGAGTCACCACCCTTGCACGTTAAGAACCCACTGCACTCGTATAAGAGTAGGGGGAAACCCCGGTGTAATGGTCAACCTGCACACCCCAATCAGGCCGAGTATATGGCATATGCAAGCATCTTCAGTATTGAAGAGGCAGATTATCTTGAAGAAGAAGAAGAGAGTCACAGAGATTGATCAATAAAGTTCTGAGAAGGGTTTTTAACTTTATATAACAAGAATAATGCATAATGAAAAGAGGCAAGACAAATATTTCCAACTTTAAAAACGGTGTATAACTGTAAATGGGCTTTTAACCCTAATAAGGCCGGGGGGGGGGGGGGGGCCATTATTGCGCAACTTTTAAAAGATTTTTTTTGAATGTCGGCCCGAAAATCGCTCATTTTCGTAATTTGTGTACAAAACATATGGAAAAGTCATTTTTCCTAAAAACAGAGCAAACATGGGTTATTGGGTCTTGCTTAAAGTTTAGGTGGTTGTTTTCGGAGTCAAAATAGTTGAATTGTAGTAAGTAATGAAATAAAACAACAAAAACAATGAAATACATGAGTTACAAAAACAATGAAATACATAACAAATTATCAAACAAGGGATAACATAAGGAATAAGCTGGCTCTTCCCAATTTTTTTTTATTCAGAATGGTCTAATGAATATATGTGAAAAAGAATGCTTAGATATGAATAATATATGATTTATGGGTAAAAATGTGATTTTTATCACTTTATTTGCATAAATTACCATAAATATGCAAATGAGTAAATTTTTCAAAAAATTGAAATTATCCTATTATTCTATACACTTCACTTGACATGCGTGCAAATTTTCGAAGCGATCGGCCGCTTCGCGCCCTAGATCTTAACGGGGGGCCATAATGGCCCCCCCCCCCCGGCCGTACTAAGACCTCAAATAACCCGGCCTATTTAGGGTTAAGCCTTTTATTATAAGCAAAATCAATAAAAGCCATTGTATACACCGTTTTTTAAAGTTGGCCTACTGCTTTAGCATGTATAATATTTTTGTTTGCCTGTTCCTACACCAAAATGTATATATATATAAACAACACTGAAGAAATAAAATAGAAACCAGTCACAGTGAAGACGAGAACTCTCAATGATTTTTATTTCAATTGTTTTAATTGTTATTTATATATAAATATATATATATATATATATATATATAATATATATATTTTCTTTTTCATTTTTTTTCTTTCTTCTTTTCTTATCATGTCAAAATCAGATCTGGGAACAATGCTCAACTCTACTTGGTCTGAGGTCCTCACAGTTCCCTGGGAAATAGAGACGCTCTTTGACCCATTACCATGGCAACAATGGATGCGGCGGGAAGGGATGATTTTATGGATTGCCTGCACCGCCATCTACCTCACTTTTATCTTTCAAGGTGCCAAATTAATGGAGACGCGACCAAAATTTGAGTTGCGCTTGCTCTTGGTCATTTGGAACTCGGTGCTGACAGTTTTCAGCATGCTTTCAGCGTGGCGACTCACAATTGCTGCATATGAGCTTGTGTCCAAAGCGGAGATGTGGAATTCACTGGTCTGTGGTCCCAACTACTACGCACCCGGAGGCGTCTCTGCGTTCTGGCTACTCCTCTTCGCCTTTAGCAAAGTGGCAGAATACGGTGACACTGTCTTCATAGTCCTCCGGAAATCCAAGCTAATACTTCTCCACTGGTTCCATCACATCTTGACATTTCTGGTGGGATTTCACACCTTCGCCTACAGCAATCCCACCCTCTTCATCTCGGCTCTGATGAATGTCTACATCCACTCGCTAATGTACTTCTACTACGTTGTTCGTATTCTTGGGGTTCGGGTGCCAAAGCGTCTCTCAATGATCTTAACAACCATTCAAATCATCCAGCTCATAATTGGAACCTATGTCCAGTTCTACGCCGCGTGGATCTATTTCTTTGGAGGACACCCTTGTGAGCTTGACCTCTTTGGTGTTGTGGTGGGGTCATTTGGGTATGGCAGTGTTTGCCTTCTTTTCATGGACTTCTTTGTGAAGTCCTATATTATGAAAGGTAATCGACAAGAGCGATCTTCACTAAAAGTTGAAACGCATAAAGATCGGTAGTCCTACGACTAAATGTTTAGCGAACAAGGGATGTGCAAGAACCTGGCATGTGACACCTAGATCCGTCCAAAAAGCTGCAGACTTAAACTGTAAGAAGCACTAACGGTCATAATTCATCATTAAACGTTTCGTTTCTAAAGGAAATAAATTCCTCCTGAAATTAAATCGTTCTGTGTTTAGAATGTAGTTTTTATTTGAGTCAACTATGATATATTGATTGATTCACAGTCTCTACAGGTAGTTTAGCTTCCAAGGAAATTCAACCTTCAACAATGGACAAGGGGACAGAATAAAATGTCCCCTTCTGCATGATTTCAAATTTTAATGTTGTATTTCCATAAATAACAAAAACAAGAGGATACATTCAAACGCAAAATGCAGTAACAATTTCATGTTTAAAGACTCCAGTTTTTATGCCACTCACACCAAAGACTAAATATGCCTGACAAGAATTTCCGCTTCATCCAAGTTGTATTCTCTACAAAATTTGGTTTCCCTTACTGGTTGTCATGGAATCTTGCCTACTAAATTAAAAGAGCATTGGGGAATCATTCCCTGTGGAGATAACCCATGAGAAAATACACTGTAGTTGCCAGTGCATTTCACAGATTTGTAGGCCTACTTACTAGAGTCAAG
>JAVYIG010012951.1:0-50268 GCA_035222895.1 Strongylocentrotus droebachiensis | reverse complement strand
CTTATTGGCAGCCCTTGAAAGGTATATCAGATAAATTGCATTTATCTCCTGAACATTGCACTCGTCTTCGACTCGTGCAAGATTCATGCTGGATGAATGCAATATTTATGATAAATTGCGAAAAGACGCCAATATTATTATTATTGTACATTAAAATTTACCTGAAATCTAATGACTGAAAAAAATCACGTTTCTATAACTTTTGTTTTCTTTAAAACATCCTATAAAATAAACATTAAATGTACTGAAGCTATGAATTTACAGCTGCTCAATGATTTTATGTACAAAAAACAAAGAAAAACAAATATTAAAGATTTCTTCAACAATACGTGCCTTATAAAATGTGAGAATTCAGCTACAGGTACAAAGCCTCAAATTTCCAGCGTAGTTTCAGCAAAGATCAATTTTACGCAAATATCTGCAATTAGTTTCACTTCAAATCTTTGTCTTTAAAAAAAAAAAAAAAATCTTCATCAACCTGACTGAATTAATTAAAAAATTGATTACTTCCTAAATAACAGTCAAAAGATTGAAAGGCACAACATCAATATATCATAAGGTAAACAAAAAAGTACTTTGGTAATTGAATATATTCCAATACAATTCAGGCAACTAGATAGAGGCTACCTATTTACAAAGTTATAGTGATACAGAATCAACATTAACACACGATTTGTATCCATATCAAAGTTAAATAAAGCATTCATCCGCTTTTTAATAACAATTTAAATGATCATGTTTGGTCTTCTGAATTCACATTTAGATGGTTCATAAAGCGACTGGGAAAATAAGCCCATTTTTTTCTTCAAAAGCAATATCCATTTCATCTACCAATCGTTCTGTAATATCCAGCGATGTTTCCATAATATTAAACCTGTTTTAACTGGATTGATGATCATTTATGACTGACATTGGAGTTGAGAAGGTCGTAGCTGCTTTTTGCTATTAACGTTGTTTGTTGTTGTTGATATCGTTGTTCGTTTAATAGATATTTATAGGCAGTCATCAAGAGAGGTAACTTGATGTCCAACCCCCTAATCAAAGTAGGAAAAGGGTTCTTTATTTTCAACGCGGGTGGAATGAAAGAAATTCAGCCTCACGTAATAAATAGAGAACATTTATCTTACCTTCATCCCACAGCACTAGTCGATATAATAGAGTTTGCGATGTTATTTCATTTAAACCTCGCCCCCTCCACCCGTCAATTATATTTTTAAGGGATGTGATACGAAGATGATGTAACCAAGTGGGTGAAATGGGCCGTATTCATGAAATTTGAAAAAGCCTAGCAATTGTTGGCACACAGCTGGAATGACGTTCTTCTTGCTAGAATAATCAGTAGTTTCTTGCTTGGATAATTGTTTCATCATCAAGTATGGACTTGACGTGGCTTGATTTTAATAATCCTGTCAGGATATCACGACCCATTTGCGCTTCTATCAAAAACACATATGCCGTTATTTGTACATATTTTGTTTTTCTCACCTGCTATCTTTTAATTACCAATTGAAGAAATTGAATAAAAGAGATGTCAAATTATGAACACTGTTTCACGGTTTAGAACCCAAACTACTCTCTTCAGAGTATTTAAAAGTTTGTGGGGATTAACTACATTTTCTCTTAAAGGCATCGTTTAACAATGTTAAATCTGAGATTCTCGGCCGTGTTATCAGTGTCTATGGTATAGTGTAATATTGAAGCCCCCCCCCCCCCAAAAAAAAAAAAAAAAAAAAAAAAATAGCGCTTCAAAATGATCAAGAAGCTCCCAAAAAAAGTAAAAATCTGTGAGTGACCGGTTTTCCCATACTCGTTTTCCCTAATAGACTGTAGTGTTATGAAAACCGTTAGGAAAACGCAAAATTTGGTTTTGATTTCCAATCATAAATATCTTGATAATCAGACAGGCGATCGGCTCGTAAAAGTCATGGGGTTCCTGACTGACCTTAGGTTTATAATTATGATTGCAGCATTAGCTAAATCCAGGATTTTGTTTCAGAAGCTGAGACGAAGTTACAAGATCCCTTACATGTCTGTGTGTCTCGGAATAGGCTTGCATTCTTTCTTCAAACATTTAGCTATTGTTTGTTATTCCAAATGTACGTATGTGCATGTAACGGGGCACCGGGAGCTTGGTTGTAGGGAACAGGTGCAACAGGCTGGCCAGCAGGGGGTACGCCTGCTGAACGTTGTATCCGGGAGGGAGCTGAACGATTCCCGCCGGCTGAGTGTACTGGCCTGCGTAGAGACAATGAAAATTTAAGGACGGTAGTATAATTTCCCTTTTTACACCAATAAATCACGATAAATAAACTGATTGTATAGTGCAGAGTAACATTGAAATTCAAAGAAAGTGAACGGAAGTTCAATCAACTTATCGATAATGAAGCGTATTCATAAAAATTAAGCACATTCATTTCAGAATATTAACCATAACTGTGAGGTTTTATATTATTATCACTCAAACTTGCAAAACTTGCCAGCTTTTTGTACATGTATGTGGACAAGTCCAAGGTTTTGTTTCCGATACGTTACCGACCACATTTCAAAGATTGCAGTATACCTAAAGTTTGTCACCAGTTTACAACATTTCTAGTCGGGATCTGACAAGTAATCAAGTAGAATTAATAATGTCAGTGTTTATTATGGGTTTATTTCAAACACCATAAAGCTTAATGACAAATGGGACAGAGAATTACACTTGCTAACATTTCACACAAAATCTAGCATTTAATGATAAAAAGGTGTACCAAATTAGGTATAATGAAACACTTTACCCCACCCCCCAAAAAAAACATAATGAAAACTGGAAACATAACTATTTAGTACATTCTTCTATATCTAAATTCATTATGAGTGTTCTGTGATTGTTAATACTACCGATAACCATAATTTCTTTTCAGGACAGTTTCAGTGGATCGCAATATACATGTATCAGTGTGTTTGAAATATTGTATTAATCATTTCAGCTAGTGAACCATTTCAAAAATCGCATGGTTTAAACTCTATTTAATTTAGCTCTGATATTGCTAGTATCACAGTCTATACTTCCTACCGTTTCCGTTCTATATAAACTAATTAATGGAAATACCATGTTTGTCACCAAGTAACTATAGATTAAAGCTGAAGCAAAAACACAAACAATCGATATTCACATACCGGTTGTCACAACCATCGGAATGTTCTGGTGGGTGTACTACAAAGGAAATTGTAACAATTGAAATAAATGTAAGATAAAAACCAAATAAAATAAGCAATGATATTAAGAATAATAGACCTTATCAAATTTTGTATAGTTTACAATACATTTGATCAACTAATACGCCTTTGAACAGCCTTATTCTGGCTTCGCATCCTGTTGCTGTAGCGTATATCATGTGATCATGGCAAGAAATACATTTATTAGGTACCCATTATACTTCAGCTTGATTGAGAGTAGCAAATGTGTATTTGTGTCTTGCCACATGTCATTGGTGCCGTATAGGGGCAATCATATCAATTTGCAAATTATGTCCTTTGGCGGTATTAAATGTCCGTTGTGCAATGCGGAGGCTAAACGACCTTCGTGGGTTCGTAGCTCCAGTGATGTCATACTACATGTACTTGACTGCTATACTCAAGCATATTATACTGATAACTGGAAGATAAAAGAACACTCGGACATTATTGTTTTAATCAATCTACCTGTCTATCTGTTTAATAAGGTCTTGTTCTGGTTAAATGAGTGTCTCTACAAAGTTTTGGACGGAACGGGTTTAAGGGGATGATGTTGAATAAAGTTGAAAAATTCCTGAAATATACTGACAAGCAGAGCAAAACAACAACAACAACAACAAATCCCGGCCATTCAAAGCCTTTTGCAATTGGCATACAGCCTTAAATAAATTTAGAAGGGGTGGCAACACCCAGGCGCGGATCCAGGATTTCTTAGGGGAGGGGGCCCAACCTTTTTTGTTTTGCTCCCGAAAAATTGAAAATCGCGCCAGCCGAAAAGTCGCTCAGTGGGTGGGGGGGGGGGAGTGAGCACATTTTTTTAAAAAATGTGCACCCCCCCCCCCCCTTGAGCGCCGGGGGGGGGGGGGGGCCATCGCCCAAAAAAGGTTAAAAAAAACCACCTCTACCTTCGCTCACGATTGATGTTTCTTCCTATATAGGGAGCTTCTGTTAAACCAAAGGAGCTGAAATTCACATGTAATGGAAATAAACTGGAATCAGCTACAAATAAAAGTGGTTGTACTTCTCTTGTGACAATGGATTCCACCATTTTAGCGTGGATTTTCCACTCTTTAGGAAAGGAAAAATAACATGACTCTCCACAAAAGAGTGTGGCTGTCCACCCCTGTATATTTAGGGGTTATAGGACAAATAACTCACCATAGTGGTGGTTGTTGGTGAAGACGAGTGACAACAGGCCATGCCACCACAGCAGTAGGCTGAAGCTACGGGTCAATGTCGCTATTCATAAGGACCGCTATTCATAAGGTCCGCTATTCATAAGGTCCACTATTCATAAGAACCGCTATTCATAAGGTCCGCTTTTCATAATTGGAGAAAAGGGTCATTATTCATAAGGACCGCTATTCATAATCAAAGAAGAGGGTCGGTATTCATAATATAAGAAGAGGGTTGCTATTCATAATACGAAATCGGGGTCGTTATTCATCAGGGTCCCTATTCATAATATTACAAAAGGGTCGGTATTCATAACACAGAAAGAGGGTCGCTATTCATAATACGAAATGAGGGTCGCTATTCATAAGGGCCATTATTCATAAGGGTCATTATTCATAATCGATGAAAAGGGTCGCTATTCATAATAGGAGAAGAGGGTCGCTATTCATTATAGGAGTAGAGGGTCGCTATAGATAATACGAAATGAGGGTCGCTATTCATAATAGGAGAAGAGGGTCGCTATTCATAATACGACATGAGGGTCGCTATTCATAATAGGAGAAGAGGTTCGCTATTCATAAAAGGAGAAGAGAGTCGCTATTCATAATAGGAGAAGAGGGTCGCTATTCATAATACGACATGAGGGTCGCTATTCATAATAGGAGAAGAGGTTTGCTATTCATAAAAGGAGAAGATCGAGGGTCGCTTTTCATAATAGGAGAAGAGGGTCGCTATTCATAATACGAATAGCGGTCCTTATGTTTAACGAACCTTATTTCTTTATGAATAATGACCCTCTTTTACCATTATGAATAGCGGACCAGGAAGTACGGGAATTTACACGTTATGAATAGCGATCCTTATGAATAGCGGACCTTACGAATAGCGGTCCTTATGAATAGCGAATAGACCCCAGTCGATTGTGTTTACATGTAACGTCGTCACCGTGAATGTCGCAAATTTGACCTCTATTGACCCGTAATTTGGAGAAGTGCGGAAAATGAGGTTTCAATTTGCTTTTGTGTAATATTGAAAGGGACAATATTTGTAATTCCTTTATATTTCATCGTATTGTACCTTCATTCAGTTTTCCATTGAAATAAAATTGTAGCTTCTTCGGATATGGTCATAAGGCGTTAACAGAAAAAAAAAGTGTATTGCCCTTTGCGACCGACCCAAATATTTTAAAATCTACGGTCGGCTTTCTAATATTTTTATTTTTTTCATATTTTCCTTACCGTTTTATCGTAAACTATGTTTTTGAATGAATTAAATAAATATGTACTTTGTTTGTTTCAAGGGATATAATTTCATAAAATCATCAAAATGATTCCCAAATTCTCCCTCATCTTCTGCCCTACTTTCGAAATCTTAAACAAAAAAATAGACCCGGCCTCGTGTATGTGTATCGCCATGCACTTGCACCAGCTAGAAACCAGCGAGCTTTGGGCGACGTTCCTGGTTTTGAGTTTTTTGGGCGACGGTCGTTGTTTTGTGGGGGAAAAAAAAGGAAGAACAAAAAATACATCTTTCTAAAAAGCCGTAAGCGCTGCAAACGGAAGCGATCTTTCATAGGAATGAGCTGCAGGACGCCATTAAAAAGGAGGCATGACGTCAGTGGAAGGCGTGGCCTGAGTATTAGGATCGGGTAGAGGAAGGAGGGAGAGTCACCATTTCCGGAGAGGTAATGTGATGCGTGTCGTCGTCTCAGGTTGTGGTGAATGGCGGATCGGAAAGAGTGCATAAACATAAAAAGGCAAAGTCATAATGATGATAATGATAATAATGATGATGATAATATTGGGTTCTTGTATAGCGCTCTGTCAGACTTTAAACTCTTGGTGCTCTAAAATAATTCCCTCGGTTTTATTGAGAAAAAAAATTAAGAAGGAGGGGGGTGGCTTGAACTATATTTTACGGGCCTGATTGGTACAGAAATTCAAAAAGCTCGTTATCTATGGATATTATACCATAATGTCATATACGGTACAAGCACTTGATTGACAACGCAAGATTGGAGTAATAATTTTTGTTTAAATTAATTCAAAACCTTGTTTTGACAGGAAACAAAATCCGCAATGTCATATATACAAGCACTAACTTGACATCGCAAGATTGAAAGTAATAATTTTTGTTTAAATTAATTCAAAACCTTGTTTTGACAGGAAACGAAAATCGCAATGTCATATATAAGCACTTTATTTACACGCAAGACAAACCTTGTTTATATTGTATTTACATAACCCTCGGTTGAAAATCTTGTTTTTAGTTTCCCTTCATTAAAGATAAAGTTGAGTTCCGGTCACGCGAACAATTCTAGACATTTGTTGTTGTTAAGAGGATGGTTATGTAGTACAACCGGTGTACATTGTGAGCTTTTTAAATCCTAAAAATGAAGAAATCGAATAATATTGATAGAAGCCACGAGCACTGCACACAGAATTGGGTATATTGTTGTAAATAATGTAATAAAAAGGCCCTTGATTGACAACGCAAGATTAAAGTAAAAACTTTTGTTGAATTATTTCGAAACCTTGCTTTTTATTTAATCATTGTATTCAATCTCAAATTAAATGACGTTACGCTTCATTAAATGCACTTTGGAATGTATTCCCCCTCCCCTTTCATTCACTTCCCTTTTTTTCCTTTTGTATTGGTGTTGAGGTTTTCTCTGCTTATCTTTTCTCAACATCACAGTGTATACTTGTCAGGAGTTGACGTTCATAAGGCTAATTGCCCGATTTGTTAACCCCTCATTCCCATGCAATTTTGTTTGCTCCTTCCCTTTGTAATTTTCTTGTAATCGATCTTTTATTTGTATATCATGTTTGTATGTTAATTTGTTTTTATGGAGAATGAAATATATGAAATGAAATTAAATATATGGGACTACACCTACATGTGGCATGAATTTTTGGTTAAAGTGTTTGAGCTATTTATTGTCGTATTTCGAATATGGCTTTTTAGCCATAAACATACCAATACATTGCACCACTTAACCAGGAGAAAAAAAAATCATTCAATTGTTAGCACTAGTTTTCAGTTTCGATTTCTTAAATCATAAAATTATTGTCATATGAGAGCACTCACTTTTTTTTTTTTTTGGTCTCGAAATTTGAAAATTTGACATTTTTCTTCGTTTGGGGGGGGGGGGGGTAAGGTCACCTTTTTTAGGTTAGCCGTGGGCATATTTTTTTTTTTTTTTTTTTTTTTTTTTTATATTAAAAAAAAAAAAAAAAAAGGGGGGGGGTTAGGTTTTTTAGGGGGGTTTACACACATAACAATACCAAAGGGGGGGGGGGTTGAACCCCCAACCCCCCCCCCCCTGCGTACGCCCCTGACTGTTGTTATGTGTACAACGTACAGCAACATAGAATTCAAATCATAGTTTTCTTCCACAGTGTTCCTTTGTTCATTATCAACACAAAATCAATACATGCACTATTACATGACTTGTCATATAGGTCCTGCAGTCTCCATCGGTTATTACTTTCAGAAAGGTCTTAAAAACCCCTTTTTTGCAGTTTGTAGTTGCAGTTCTTATTATATGTATTTAAGTAAGTTTAATTTTCATTCACTGTAAGCGCTTTGGGCCTTTTTGGAAAAGCACGGTATAAGTAATAATAATAATGATGTAGAGGTGTCGTGGACGAGTGGATACGTCGCCGGACTGTCGATCTCAAGGTCCGCGGTTCGAATCTCACCGCGGCACTAATGTCATTTGGCAAGACCATTGATCTACATTTGCCACACCTCCACCTAGGTGAAGGAATTGGGGACCGGTAGGAAGTAATTCCTTGAATGCTGTGAGCACCGACATCGGTAGCCTAGCAGAGCCGGGGTAATATTGGAGCGCTTTGAGCACCCTGCAGGGTGGACATGTGCGCTATATAAATATCCAATATTAATATCCAATATTATTATTATTATTATAAAATATTTCAACAATAAAATATTACAATATAACCTAGGCCGCACAGCGACATATAAGATATTAAATGTGACAAAATGTAATGTGTACACAAATTCTATAACATAAACAGAAACAGACAAACTGAGCAAAGACACTTGTTAAAATGAAGCCATTTTTCACGTAATTATTATCTTGAAGATTTATTTCTGTTATATATCTTTCCATATCACAATAAGTTTTAACAGCTGACATAACTTTTCAAACAGTGGTTTCTGATTTTTGCATTGGCTGAATAGATTTATTTCTTACAATAATGAAAGTTACAGTTCAAAGCGTTGTAATGACTTCCTTTCAAGCCAAACGATTCATTTTGGTTTGTGAGTTTGGCCTTTATATTAGTCTTACTGAAAAACCATTGCTCTAGTTTTGACCATATTATATTTGAATATAGGCAGTATAAAAAAAAAATGCAAACTTGTCTCTTTTATGTACAATGTTTATCAGTAAATATTTTGAATTTCAGCAATAAATCTTTCATGTAAAGCATTCTGTGAAAAAAAATAAACTGGAACCACCTAATATGCATATCAACATATGACCGATGTAGAGAATCAGACAGTACGATATTCGGATAGTCGGATTGTAGTCGAATTGAGAAGTGTGTACTGCGCTTTAGGCAAATGTGACTTTGACAGATTTATTATCGTGTCTTATAATGCTGCATATGATGAATTATATTCAAGTAAATATCATATCCTATCATACCAGCATACCTTTATTCATGCGGTACAGGATTTACTTTCCCTTTTATTCATGCTCTATAAAATGGTCCACATTATTTGCCGGTCTGTTTGCAGCCGGAAGGATTCATAACTAATAATAACTCATAATAACATGTACATTTTAATACATAATTTGATAACACTCTTCTGACTACAAACAGGGCTGTCAAATGTGCCTATTGCTTGTCCGCTTTAATCATGTTCATTTTCCAGGTAGAAGTTCTCAAGCAACATATTATCACGTATACAAATAATTATATAAACATTTTCTCTCAAGCTGATAGTATTCTTGTTTTACAATCTTTGCGGATTCATCCAAAGGATAGCCATGACAAGTCAAACTTTCCTGCCATTTGCTTATTTTAAATCTTTGGGCTAGGACGGCGGTCAGAAATAGTCCATAATTCGTATTAGAAAGAGCAATGGCTTAGATCGTTTCCAACTCTATATACTATGATTAATCGAACCACGAAGGCAAAATAAACTGTTGTTTAAGTTTAGGTGAGAAGATATGAAACATTTAAATACTTTCTTTAACAATTACATGGTGTTTTCTTACCTTAAATATATACGTCGACCCAGTGCATACATTTATAATGAACGATTCAGAAGTGAAATAATTTTTCAGTCACATGCAACTGTAGTTTTCAAATATTGCATGGAAACATTTGGTTCACCCAAATTACCTTTACAATTTGTAAGAAAATAAATTGATATAATTTGAAGCTCTGTCTAAATGGTATTCGTTCTTTTCTTCGTAAATTCTTTTCAGAAAAGCTTTTAGTTGATCACAGGCTAAAGATGGCAGATGAAAGCACTCTTCCTACGTCGGCCATTGATCTATCAAACGGTAGTCTTCCAGGCGGTTCTTTTAACGATCAGCCTTTTATAGGCTTCGCCCAACATGTTCTTTTCACTATCATTCTCCTTATGATAAGCATCACCGGAATCATCGGAAACTCCATCGTGATCCCCGCCATCATTCTCTCTCGCAAGCTCAGGTCAACCTTTAACTGGTTTATCCTGAACCTTGCATGTGCCGATCTGTTGACGTCGATCTGCCTTCCCTTTTATGTTGCAAGTTTGCTGATCAGTCAGTTTTACTGGACCTTTAACTTTACTTCATTTGTAATATTTGCGTGTGTTGGCGTTAACCTAACGACACATGCTTTCATTGGCTTCACCAGTTGGTATCGCATTACTAGAAACCAAGAAGAATTCAAGAAATTTTTCAAGACTCGGAATTTATGCCTCATGATTGCATTCACTTGGGTATTTAACTTCTCCGCGCTATTTTTAAGTTTTACACAAAACAACAAAATAATATTTACCATTTTGATCTTCGGGCATTTTGCAATTGTTGTCACTGTGTACCTGAAAGTATGGAGATTCATTGCACACCGAGCGGAAAAGATGAAGCCAACGAAGAGAGTCGAGGGAAAGATACAAAATGAAATATGCATGGACACCATATGCCCCGATGAAAACGAAGTTATCCAACAAGGTGGTTTGGTCATTGAGAAAACTGTTTTGAGGGCATCTTATTCGTCCGAGCATTTAGGAAGCCACAACCGCGACCTATCAAAAGGTGATAGACGGAAATCTGCTCAGCTGGAGAACCCTATGCAGGATGCGAAGACTTTGACGGTAACCCTATCTCTGGAGGAGATAGAAAGCACAGATGGCGGACCTGACCTAAGAGCGAAAGAAGTACCAGTACGTGTCGAGGCATCGGAAACCAAATTAGCTGTCAAGAAACAGACAGACCCTTAAATTGACAAGAAGCTTTTTGCTGTCACCAAGAATCTGTTGGTAATTCTGGTTGCTTTTGTCATCTGCTTCATTCCTTACGCTGTAAACCTATCTTTACCGGCATCTTACAGCGCACTTCCCTGGCTTTTGGCCCTTCTATTGTTTAATAGCTGTATTAATCCCATCATCTACGCCAGAAGGATTCGTGCCTTTAGGGAGGTGATGGTATGCATCATAAGATGTAGGCTCGGAAGCATTCCCATGCCCATCGACTTGGTAAGGAAAATGAGAACCACTCGCTGAAAAAAAAAATTGCAATCGCCCAGTGAAACTTAAAGATAAAGACCAGTTATGGTCATGCGATTGCATTGTAAAAGAAACGTTGTGGAATCAATCAAGAAAGGTTGATCATCTAGTATTATAAGTATTGGTGTGTACTGCAAGGTTCTGGAATCATCAAAATGATAAGAAATTAGGCCAAGTCTTCGCAAAGTTACAAGCACTGTACACAGAAAGATGTCTATTGGACTAGCCGTAAGTGCGCGACACGTGCGTTTATCTCTCACATACCAATATATAAACTAATTTACCAAATGTATCAATTAGTAGGCGGTTTTCCGGCAAATTTTTATCATCATGTATTAGTCAAAACATATTTTTTCACATGATTGGTAATAAGAGCTTCCATTTCATTTTTTGAAATTGGGGCGTTTCCAATACTGGTCTTTACCTTTAAAGCAAGGCAAAATCATAGTGTGGACAAGTTCCCCAAAATTATCCGCGTGCAATTAAGACCCGAAACGGCATTTAACCATAGAATTAATGTAAGGCGGACAAGTTTCCTAGAATTTCCTCGTGGACATTTGTAAACTGGAAGCTTTAACATGAATAAAAACATCCGGTGAACAAGTTCCTCCAATTCCCCTTCCGCGGACAATGAAAAAACAGTATAATCATGAGTAACTATTCCAGATTTCGCCTGTCTAGAATCACAATAAAATCACAATAAAGTCACTAATTAGATATTAATCGACTACTTGGAACATCTCATCAATCCCATGGAAAAACTCATAATTGCGATTTGGTATAGTAAAATGTTAAAAAATATGAGAGTCCTTTTTTAAAAAGTATGCAGTTTTATTTTAGAAAAATAAGCAATGCTTGTTCTAGTTTTTTGGGGATGACTATTTAGTGTGGTAATATTTTCTAATTATGTAATTGTGATATATTTTAGTCCTATACATTGTGAAATTATGAACAATGAATTATGTTGAAATTATGTACGTTTATCAAATGTATAAAAAGCTCTGTTATAATTATGTTGCAGTTATTAGGTATTAGTGTATTAGGTATCTTACAGTTAGACACAATTGTTTTTGGATAGATATAAGTAAATGTTTACACGTCAATAATGTCAATGGACACAAATGATTATAATCGTGTACTGTATAATATTGTTTTTTGCACAACTTTCATCTCATATTATCGAATACAAAAAAGAGATGATAAAACATATCATACTACATAAGTATACTAAGTCTAGTGAATAATTTGCGGGATGAGATTTTGATGAGAAGTGAGAAGGGAGCTGACGCCTTTTGTCCGAATATCAACTCTTCAGCATCCTAGTTTTCCACATGTTGTAGAGAAAATTACAAAAATTATAAATTCGTTCAACTCGCTGCCCGAATTTGATGGGTTGCCCGAATATTGTAACTACCCCTACCACCGATCCTGCCCATATCCCCATTCCCCCTCCCCCCTCCCTTCCCCTCTCCCGCCCGCCTCGTACGTCGACGAAATTACATATCCGGAGGCATCCTCGATACGAGGTGACGGTTGCTTGAGTGTTGGTATTTCTAAATTCTCGGGGAGAATGAAAATCGGCTTCGGGATGGAGTCGGTTTGGCCGTGTGACTGAGATATTACTGATTTGTATACTGTTTTACTGATAACAACGATAAAACATTTTTCTGGAGCAGTAATATTTAATGTGGTCTTGCTTGTGCTGCATAAACCAACGCCAGAATGTCATAATTTAAGACGATAATAGAATATAAGATGATGAGTGCTGGCAGTGAAAAAACGTGATTAAGTTGGTTGATTATGCTAATGTATTTTCACACCGTTTGGCAAACGTTATCAATATATGTGTTCCAAATATATTATTATCAATTGTAAAACCTAAACAAATTGATTGCTCGAACTTCTTTAATTTCAATATTATATATTGTGATTCGATGAAGTAGATTTAGCAATGAGTATAAATTGAAAAACACGTAATTTGTTGGTTGCTTGCGCATGCAAAGAAGTTCCTTTGCTTTAATCAAATTCGTCACTTTTTAAAGTTCATTATTCATCGTGTTCAAAAGCTTGATAGGATCGTGATGTGTAATAAGAAATATTGGAGTCATCAGGAAAGAGAGTAAATGAAAGTACTTCAGACGAATTTTTCATATGATTTAGATAAATAAATAACACGTAAATTATAGGATGACGTCACTCCATGGGAAACGACGGTAGCACAACACATTGAGAGCTAAAGAATAATTTCTTAAAATCCTACGAAATCAAAGAAATGGACTGCATATAGTTAGCGCATTTAGTATGGAAAGGAGTGGAATCACGGATTATAATAGCGAGAGATTCAAACATGCTTTTAAATGAGCTTTTCACATTGGAAGCTGATAAGTCGGCAGTAGCACGTTCAGACTTTGAGGAAATTGTCTAACAAATAGCTTCAACGTTTATATACCTTAGGTTAATATGACGGCTATCAAGAAAGACATTTCTGGAATGCATGCTTCGCTCGCCGATTTGCTATAGTACTCACATATTGAGATATGTGGGGGGTGTTACTCTAATGGGTCACTCTTTCACCCACAAAGTCCTAAACATGGGCCCTTTTTTAAACAGAAATATCCCTAAAATTATGAAGAATGGGCTTTACTTCTAGAATAACATTTGAATAAAGGTTACACAGATTATAACTCATCAATTAATACAAGCTACAAAAGTTGAGTGAACTTTTTGATAAGCACTGTACGTAACAGAAGAGTAATTTTGTTTGAACAGTAATGGTTTTAAAACAATATTTAGACATAGATCTGCATACTATTTAATGTACAAGCTATACACATACATATGTGTATTAGGGGGAGTTGTTGATGAGAACTAGAAGTTAGCACAAATGCTAGTCAAGCCTTGTTCTAACGAATTAACTAAATACCCTCGAGAACGAAAGGCGGGGAAGAAGGAAGAGAGTGAGAAAAAGAAAATGCAACTTGCAACAAAACCCTTAATTGAATGGAAACACGAGATGGCGCTGCAACAAATTAAAGCAGAACCATCATGGAGTGACGGTTGGATATAGTTCGTTCGTTCGCGTCTCCTTAGGGTAACATTAATGTATTTTGATCTTCGAAGTAGTTGCTACAACCGGCCGTGTCAGACATAACAATTAACATAACGTTTAATTAAAAGTATGAAACTATTAAAATTACTCTCATGTTTACGGGAAACAATATTAAACATATATATAAGAAAGATGTGAACAGAATCCGAAACGAAAAGAACATCCTTGTACCAGCTGACAAGACGAGTAACTACTACAATGTCACCCCGCAGCAGTACGAAAAGCTGATGAAAGACGGCGTCACAGGTGCATACAAGAGATCAGATCAGCGATCAGAAAACACCACCAACAAAGAAGCAAGAAAGATCGCCGACAACCTTGATCTCTCAAATAGGATGCAAGTACTAGCTCCGAAGCCCGCATATGTAACGTTAAAAGATCACAAGCAAAACTTCCGAAGCCACCCGACATGGAGACTGATCAATCCAAGTAAAAGTTAAATCGGCATCATCTCCAAGAAAATACTAGAAAGAATCAACACCAAGGTGATAGCAGCTGCGTATGTCAACCAATGGAAAAATTCCACCGCAGTAATAGATCGGTTTAAGGGTATTGAAACCAGACCCAACTCCACGTTCATCTCTTTCGACATTAGGGACTTTTAGATTTGCGTGGACTGATACGTGTGACGTCCATTCAAGGCAGTGCATTAAAAGGACGTCGATCGTAGCAATCCACGTTGTCGTTGTGCAAATCTAAAAGTCCCTATTGTGAACTTCTACCCCTCCATCGACCGACAACTCCTGCAAAAAGCCATTCATTTCGCCAAGTGGATCACCACCATAACCCCATCCAAAGCAGAAATTACTTCCAAGCCAAGAACACCTCCTCTTCCGTGGTAACATGTCCTGGCAAAAGGCTACAGCTGATGATCTTTTCGATGTCACAATGGGATCATACGATGGCCCGGAAACATGCGAGCTCGTAGGCTCGTTCATCATGGATGAGATCAAAAGTATAGTGCCCAAGGAAAACATCGGGCTCTACAGGGATGATGGTCGTCCACAAGCCAGCAAGAGCAGCAGAGACCATCAAAAAGAAGCTTTGTGAGAAATTCAGAAAGATATGACTCCAGGTAACAGCCAGTGCCAACTCTACCGTCGTAGACTTCCTAGATGCCACGTTCAATCTCAATAGCAAAGAACACAAACCATTTTCGAAGCCTGGCAATACCCAGCTGTACGTCCATGTAGAATCCAACCACCCGCCAACCATCACCAAGGAGATTCCGCAATCCATACAAACCCGCCTATCCACGATCTCCAGCAGCGCAGAGGTATTCAACGACGCGAAACCGGAGTATGAAAAAGCACTCCGTGATGCCGGCCACAACACCAACTTAACCTACACACCCAAGGCCAGTGACATTAACAACAAGAAGCAGCACCACCGGAAACGCCACATAACCAGGTTCAACCCCTATATAGCAAGCACACGAAGACGAATATGGGCAAAAGGTTCCTTGCTCTCGTAGACCAGCACTTCCCAAAGGGACAACAACTACAAACACTTGCAATAGAAACACACTGACGATCAGCTACGGCTCCATGGATAATATAGCAACCATAACCAAGGCCCACAACAATAGAGTCATCAACCACAACCCCAACCGAGACCCAGAAACCTGCAACTGCAGAAAGAAAGACGACTGCCCCCTCCCAGGAAAATGCACAACCTAAAATATCTTCTATGAAGCCAAGGTTGTGACCCTCAACGATGAGGAACTCTACATTGGACTCACATCCACCTCCTTCAAAGCCAGATATGCAACTCACAAAGCAAGTTTCACCCACCAAGAAAAGAGATACCAGACCGAGCTAAGCAAACACACCTGGATGCTAAAAGACGACAGGACATCCAACACAATATCATGGAGAATCATCCGGCACGCCCAACCATACTCACCCCGAATAAATCGCTGCAATCTCTCCCTAAGGGAAAAGTACCACATCATCACTGCTGAGAAATCCCCCCCCCCCCCCCCGTACTACCACGACATTTCCCCTTAGCCTTAAACCACTTAATTCCACTATTGTATTATTGCGTTCACCCTTACTTGGGTATTATTTGTGTCTCTTTTGTATTATTGCGTGACTGCACATGAGTGTTTTTATCTTTGCCATGTATAATGTATTTAGTTGCTGATGAGCCTTCTTGCGAAACAGTCTGTATAACTCTTACCAATAAAGTTTAACCTTTCCAACTTCTATATCTACATTTGCTCCTACAGTTGGGCACTGTCAGAAATTGCAGTTTTACTAAACTTGCTTATATATATATATATATATATATATTATGAATCAATTGATTTGGTCGATCCAGTTCGATGGCGCAAACACGGCACTACTTGACAGAGATCCTAATAATGACAGAGCTTGGTCCTGTTGCTCTGTTCGCCAGCAGTTTGAGGATATGGAATCCCGCGGCACATAACTAACAAGGTTGGATATAGTGCGATCATCGGAGGGGATGAAAAACAGAAAGGGACCGCTCATAAGCAGGTGACTTAGCGTCAAATGTATCGGTTATCGTTACTTGCTGGATAAAAGCACCATATTTGGTACACACTTCCTTAGGGCCTACTAAAGATATTAGGCTAGGAGATCCCGGCAGAAATTCAATTTAAGGGTGTGGGGCGGGGGAGTCGCCTCGCATTGTAGGCTTCTAAGTAAGCTTTAAGTTGATGGAAATCTGTCGGGGTGTCAAGAACAACCTTTCTTTAAACAGTATGCATGAAATTTGAATACGGTAGTAAATTGGTCTATTTCTCCACTACCAATGCCATCACCCCTCTCTCTCTATCCCTCTCTCTCTCTCTCTCTCTCCCTCTCTCACTCTCTCTGTCTGTCTCTCTCTTTCTCTCTCTCCTTCTCCTTCTTTCTTGTCTCTATTCTTTTTTCTTGGTCTCTCTCTACTTTTGTCTCTCTTGTCCTCTATTTCTACATGCCATTCCTCTATTTCTCTTGATATTTGTGTGTGTGTGTGTGTGTGTGTGTGTGTGTGTTCGTGTGTGATCGCGCGCGCGTGTGTGTGTGTGTGTGTGTATGTGCGTGTCGCGTGTCACATGGTGGAAGGGGTGATGGTAGAAGTGTGTTTGGTAGGATTGGGTTATTTATTTTATGTTACAACTGATTTCATTTTGTTCATCAATCGTTCAATCAACGTATAGAAAATGCATTAAATTATGTCAAGATGAAAAACAACTGTATTTCCAAAATTGATTTATATTGATTAGGAATCAATAACAACCTCTATGGAAAGAATTGTATTTAGCAGAGCAACTGCAACTGCCAATGCCAATACCAGCACAAAATCGAAATCGTCATAAATGTAATTTGCAGGTCTCGAATTCTTTGCTTTTCTTATATTGACATGAGATAATAATCGTGAAACAAGATGCTCAAATCACATCTTCAGTCTAGGTTGCGTGTGAAAGTTTTCTTGTAAGCACTTGGTAGTAAATCATAATTGTAACACCCCACTCTTTATTCCCAATCTCTGCTCCTGTATGAAATAAAGAAACAGTGGTAATGTGAGTAACCACCAAGTTCAATTTTCTGACATATTTATTCTACTTCACATTATGACCACCAGCAACACAGCTATCATGCAATCGTAATAAGGATTCAGTTCTGTGGTTTTAAATGATTGATGAAGTAAGTTTGATAGCGGGTTAAAATATTACGAATGGTTATAAATCATACCAAATAATGGCAATAACTAGCTCTTTAATGCATACATGAAGTAAATACAATTTCTGTTTTTGCCGCTGCTCGGGACTCGGATACTTCCAAGAGCTTGTACTTCCAGTTTTAAACAAATGCCTTTCATTAGTCAAACAGAATTTTCATTGAATAATTAAAAGCACATGATGGTAGTGTGTACAAATAAATGTATGACATATCACCTACCATCCCAATAAAGCTTTTTGATTGAGCTGCAAAAAAAAAATCGAGTGACACCAAATAAAGTCCATCTCATGGTGCTTTCGTCACAGTTATCAGAGTCATATCTCGGGGCGCCTCCAGATACGTCTCGAGGTCTCGAGAGAGAAGAGACTGATATTTTCTATAACCCTCGGATAACTTTTTAGAAGACTCAAAAGGAGAGAGGCAGGGTGGAGAAAGATGTTACTCCATGTTATCCAATAAGCAACTGTGGAATTATGAACATGCCAAAATAAATATAAAAAACAAGAAATTAAAGCAAACACATTTTGGACAATAATGCACATAACACAAATATCAATGGGGATATTTTAAATCACGCTTTTGATGTAACCCACAAACCCAAAAAACAGGCGAATTCAAATGCATTTTTCTCAAACGCGCTCAGAAACACAACGTTTTAAACAAGACCCAAGAAAAGATTTGTTGCATGGTGAATTAGAAATTCAGGAAAGTAAAAACATTAATTGAAAGAGGTAATGCTTTGTTTTCTGCAATTCAACATGGATGTGACACAGACATATCGACATACCTTTCACTGTATGTTTTACACATGCTTCTCAATTCAATTCAATTCAAAAATGGTTTTTATTATAGCAGAAACATGGTTCATACAAATACAATTTTACATGAAGGACAGCCTTGGCTGGAATATTCATGTTTACATGTTCGGCACAATTGATAACACTTTTAAATATATACATGTAAAGAAGTAGCAATATCAAAAATAAGACTTAGATTCTGTAACTATAATCCATAAACACATTGCACAAGTTTCCAGAAATACAGCTGTAATTGTTTTAAAATGTCCTATAAAAGTCAATACAAGCATGGTAAAAAGATTAAACTAGGTACATTTTAAACAGCCTGCTTGGGGGAGGAGACAAGCACCTAGTATACCTGCAATAACGATAAAAGTACGAAATAAAACGAAATATTGAGTATGTCAACTAGAAATGACAGTGGGCTATTTTTAAAACTGTTGTTTTTAATTGAAATTGTTGATAAATGGGAATACGGCGAAGAGTTATATTAGTGTTTTTTTCTGAGGTAACCAGGTCTGACAAATAGAGTGATTTGAATTTTCTAGAAAGTGCTAGTCTTCTCTCCTCAAGAGTTGGTAAATTGCATACTTGGTAAATTGCTTCAGACAACAACGCATCATAAAAATTAGATGAAAGAGATGTGACAAAGCAAGAAAACATATATTTATTTTTTTAATTGAGAGTTTATCTCTCATTTATGAAAATTTAATATTTGTTTACATCTTCTGTGATTCTGTCCAAATTAATGATAAAAGTCAAAAATGGAAATTTAGTGCAGAAAAAAAAATCAATTATCTGCAATAATTATATTTGTGTGCGTGCACGCTCGGGAGTGTGTGTTCGTGTGTTTGTGCGTATGTGCGTGTGTGTGTGTGTGCGTGTGTGTGTGCGTGCGTGTGTGTGTGTGTGTGTGTGTGTGTGTTTGTGTTTGTGTGTGTATGAACATGTGTCTTTCGTTTGTAATGATAAAATATTTCTTAGCTGAATGATGTAAACAATTTTGACTGATCTTCGTCAATGTTTTCCTGAAACATCCCCAGTGGCGTGTCCAAACCATGGCCTCAGAGGGGCAAAATATTTCCAACTGTGATCCATATACCTTCAGTAAGGAAAGTCCTGGTTTGCGTTACCGGGGGTAGGGGCATCCCCCTAAATGACTTATTTGAGGAAGAAAGAGTTAGTCTGTTGAACAATATCATGCCTACACTTCATGCGTTTTCTCGCCTACAGTGATTCGTTACCTGCTTGCTACCACTACCAGGCTTTTTCCTGGTCGGAAACCTGTCAAGAGGGGCGAATTGCCCCCCTTGCCCCTCCTTCATTAATACGCTAGTGAACATCTCCAACTCCTACTGATCCCGGAAATGACTAATATAATATAATAAAACAAAAGTAATGATATTACATTTATAAAATGCCTTTTTATTAGAAACAAAGCGCATAGGCTAGAAATACTAACAAATAACAAAAAGAGAGAACATTATCATATAAAACTTATATTAATTACAAAAAAGAGGAATATTACAACAAGTTAGAAAAGATGTGATTTCAAACATTTCTTCAAAACTGTTAGAGTATGGCAATTCTTAAGTAAAGGAGGTAAGGAGTTCCAGGTTTGGAGGGCAATAACAGGAAAAGCCCTATCACCTATCTTTTACCTGGTTCGAGGGACGGTAAGTGGTTTATTACTCACTGATCGTGTATTATATATACATGGATGTGTGCGAATGGACTAGATCCGCTAGGTATGCTGGGGCCTGATTATTGAGACACGTCTTTGGTATTATGCGATTATTAACACGAAGCCAGTGAAGATCAGTGATGAGAGGGGAGACATGGACAAATTTTGGCTTACAATGAATTAGCCGTGCTGCTTTATTTGAGGAGGAGTTGAAGGGAGTTCAGATCTTTGATCGATATACCATGGAGTGATGAATTACAATGATCTAGACGAGACAAAACAATAGATCTTACAACTGCATGTGAAGAATCTGTTTGTATGAACTTCCTTATTCTACTGAGGTTACGTAAGTGTAAGGATATACAGTGTATCAGAATTGAAATGAAAGTGAATAATTCTCAGTTTTTTTGTTGTCTAATTTGAAGAGATATGAGATATGAGGAAGGATGTTGATTACAGACGTGGAGGAACTATAAGGTTGTAATCGCTAATATTTCACCTGATGTAAATAGAATTTTTATAAATCTGTTTTCTTTTGTAGCTTTTCCCTTTCTCTCTTTTTTTCTGGGTAACAACGAATTTTGTTGGGGTTAAATCATTATCAAAGGCTATTTTGAAATCTGTGTATCGATGTATTTTTTTAACGTTGTGTGTACATTGTTTTTAAGGAATTATAAATGGCTGAATGAATGAATAAAATCTGAAATTAAATTACGTGTAATAATTCAATATCATTGATGCTTTTAAAGACCTTTTAATTTGAAACGAATCAAGTTGATTAAAAAAAGATCAGTGAATATGGGTGGGATAGATTGAAGAGACGGGAGTCATGAATATGCAGACTGAATATTTTATTTGTTGTTCATGTTTTGTTGAAGTATGCATGAGTCTTTGAATTGTGTTTATTAAAATATTTCTGTGGTATTTATGATAGGTTACAGTATAGGATTATGAAATCATTAATGTCCTATTGGAGCTGCTTTCCTCAGTCAGGGGGTGTTTCACAACGACTAAGATCAACTGGCCTGTAGTGAAATGGATCAGAAATGTTATGGAGAAAAAGAGAAGGGATGGAGGAGAGATAGGAGGGGATTATGATGGTGAGATGAAATTTGATTTCAACGTTACCCGGCTTTCATTATTTTTAGTTTAAACTAAAAAACTATCGTTCTCTATTCCCCATAACATTATATTTATTTCTTTTAAATTTATCTTTTTATTTTTACAGGATAGCCATTCCACCTTTAATATCAGTTTGACCAAGTGGCTCTGTATACATGTATAAAATAAAATTAAGTTTGTATAACATGTAAACACATATAGATAATGGAATATAAATAAATTAGATTTAAACGAAAAGAAAGGGGAAGGAAAATGAATAAATTCAGCAGAAACTAATTAATAAGAAATTAAGTTGAGAGTATCTGTGATAGGGCATTCGCAGTATATACACCTATAAACATGCACACTATCTAAGAATGTGTTGTATAATCCCTGAATCCTAACAATCGATAATGTTTATTTTATTTATTTATTTTTATTTTTTTTTGCATTTTCCTAGAAATGACTAATTAATTCTTTTATCGGATACCAGGTGCATGCTCGCCATGAAGAACGCAACCATCCCTGCCAACTAGGCGAGCCACCACCAACTTGTCTTTGGGCAATGCGTGAAATACAACGTGTCTGGGGAGGCATTCGATCCCCACATCAACCCGTTTCACGACCTGGCTGGCCGACATCGCAAGTCATTGAATGCGACATCGGATGGATGTACAACAAAAGTCAATACAAATCATCCATGTTCACGGATGTAAGCTTCTTCCCAAATATATATCAAAAAATATACCCTCAACGCGCACCTGCGGCATACTGGATGTAGAGGGCTTGTATATGGAAACAACTATATAGCGAGAACTTTTCAATCATAAATAATCTCCATTAAAATTAAGTTTGTCACATTGTTTTGTTTCAACAAAGTTTATACACTTCTTCTTTTCCCTAAAACGTCTAAATAATGATTTTAATCGTAGTTTATTTCATACTTGTATGCAAAGTGCTTTTAGCATGTTTATTTAAAGGTGCTATTAATACTGAGAAAGTTACCCTGTTTAAATAAAACGAATAAATAAATATAAAATACCTGTCCTGTAAATGTATATAAATAATATACATATATGTGTGCGTGTGCGTGTTTGTGTTTGTTTGTGGGTGTGTGTCGCATGTGCGCGTGTGCGTGTTTGTGTGTTTGTGTGTTTTGTGTGTTTGTGTGTTTTGTGTGTTTGTGTGTCGCATGTGCGTGTGTGCGTGTTTGTGTGTTTGTGTGTTTTGTGTGTTTGTGTGTGTGTGTGTGCGTGTCACTCTCTCTCTCTCTCTTTCCCTCTCATTCTCTAATCATCTCTTTGTTTCTTCATTTTCTTGATCTCTTCATTTAAGATATTTCTGGTTTCTCTCTCTCTCTCTCTCTTTCTATCTCTTGATCCCCTCGCTTACCTGTCTTTGTCCCTCTCATATCTCATCCTCGTTTTCATCCTTCCATTTCTCTCTCATTCTTTTTTTTTTCTTTCTCGTGTTCACTCTATCCCCCCTTTTTTTAATATGAATGTCTCTCTGTCTTTCCTTCCATTCCTTTCTCTGTCTTGGTCCCTCAGTCTACCTCTCCCTCTTTCTCTCTCCGTGGTCAAATTTGCGATGGTGGATTAATACCAAATGATCAAAATATAAACGTTTATTGTAAAGATGATACGTTTACCGCAGGCTCTACCTCAGTGAATGATACAACAGACATTGGATATAGAAGTACGAACCCTGTATTACAAATGTTATCAATAATATTGCGTGGATGATTGGTGCGGGTGTGCGTCATGAATCTTGGGCATGCAGAAGTATTGAAAGCGCCCTTTTGCCTTCTTTTAGCAACACCTTTTCATTCAATTTCATACTTTTTTTTTCATTCATTTACGTCCATAAAATTCCTAATCTTGCATATATTATAGTCAATTTCGTCTTTAAGGGTCATTCACTTTCGAGCTTTGTCCAATCAATTTCATCAGTTTGCATCCTATTTCGTTAAAGTCAGAGAACGTTCCCCATCTTTGGCTACCCACGTTCAATCGCATCAAGCATTTCATCACTTGCAATCGATTTCGTCAAAGCGCCATTCAAATTTGTAACTCATTCGTTATAAGTTCTTGAATGAAATTACTCTCTTGAAATTGATAGCACGAAGCCGAATTTGATTATCACAATCTGCAGCGGACCGCCAGGTGCGACGAATTTGAATGAAATCTGACGAAAATTCTTTAGACAAAACTGAAATGCTCAAAGATGAATTTGAATTAAAATAAGTATTAAAATTGACGGGAAATCCTATGTTTAGATAAATGAGCTTAATAAATCGTGAACACATTATAATTGATAATTTTTTACATAATCTGGTAATCTGGTGTCAAAAACAAATAACGTTATCACATACACGTCTCACCACTTCTGAATCTAGAATTGGCGTTCATATTGGAGTAAAAGCAAATGATCTTTGACACCATGCAGCATATAAATATTTTGGATAGGCCTACAGCGTTGTTACTTTGGCATACAATATTTAAAATATATTGTAACGAATGAAAGGTCATACCCCACATGACCATTAACAAATAGTTGCATCGCCTGGATTTTACTTCCAAAGTCATCCCCCTCGGAGAAAAACTCAATCATTCAATGGAAGACGAATCAAATAATGTATAATTCTAAAAAAGGTATTTATGAGTTATTATTATTTGAAACTAAATTCTATAATGTAACTGTACAATAATTTTCAGCTGCAGCTTCCTACATTGTCAGCATTGTTCAAAGTAAAATCTGCCGATGAAGAATGGATTGACGATTTTCATTTTCATATCTGCGGCAGATTGGTTGTTTGTCCTGGTGTTTATCTCCCTTGGTTGTTTGTAAGGATAAGGGGCTGGTAGAATTGGTCCGGGTTAGTCTGTTGTGGTATTGCGTTATTCTCCTGCTGTGGATGTGTTTGCTGATGCTGGAATGTCTGTTGATTTGGGAAGGCCTGCTGGGGCAAGTGAACTTGTTGCGGTGTGGGTGGCTGCTGCGGTAAAATAGACTGCTGCTGTGGATAAATCTGCTGATGCGGGAATGTCTGTTGGTGTGGGAATGTCTGCTGGGGCAAGTGAAATTGTTGTGGTGTGGGTGTCTGTTGCAGTATACGAGTCTGCTGATTCGGGAACGTCTGTTGCGGTACGTGAATCTGATGTGGTGTGGGTGTTTGTTGCTGTATACGATTCTGCTGCGACGGATTAGTCTGCTGATGTAGGAATGTTTGTTGCGGTACGTGAATCTGTTGCGGTGTGGGTGTCTGTTGCAGTTGCTGTTGGGCGGCGCTGTAAGGAGGTGGTTGGTCCGTAGGAACGTACGACAAACCTTGTTGATCTAGAAATATGAATATTAAACATTGCTATGTGTAGCTTCTAGACTGCAAATTCCTACCCCCCCCCCCCTCTATTCATTTTAGAAAGATTATGGTGATGATGATGAGTGATACTTCACGCCCCTTTCCTCTAACCTTATGTTTCTGGTATTATACTTTCAATGTTTCACTGACCTACATGTACATACATGTTGGTGATTAGTACAAACGACATTATGGTATTTAAGTCAAGGGACTTCACAAAATAGTCAAAATTAAGTTATCTCGCAATTATCAGCTGCTATACCCTCCCCAATTCAACAGTTATTGATGTTTATCATTAAGGGTTTACTTACGTGTCGAGACGATCGCGGGGTACTGGTTGACCTGCAGTAAAGGAGAAGTATAAATTCAATTCAATTGATACCTCCATACTTTTTCTTGAAGTGGGAGTCCCATGAAAAACAAAACAATACATTTTGATACAAGCCACTTTTGTTTGAAGTAACAGAATACTGATTTACAAATTGTCAAGAATAAGTTATGAAAATTACATTGGCTTTAGTAAATATAAAAGCTGATAACATGCATGAAAAGGTTCAATTCTAAGAATGATAATCCTATACTTTTCAGAATTTGTTCAGTAAAGAACGTTTAGACTTGTCAAGTATAGTTATTTATCTGGAAAAATATCTCCAACGTGTAAAAGATCTTTTCATGAAATGTTTGAAATATTATTTCTTAAAGCAATATCTTGTTTTCTTACCACGTTAAATCCTTGCAGTGGTCTTGACGATTGTTGGGTGCAACACACTCCGGAACAGCCGTAGACTGATCCTACAATAGCAACTATCAACTCGATCAACCCGATCACACTCATGATAGCATCCGAGGCAGTTCGAGACTCCTGCCAATAGAAAAGGGTAAATTTGACTCTGCATAACTCGAAGTCGCACAACCCGAAATTTCACTTAGTCGAATCAAATATTTGTCTTCTTCCAAATTATGCAAAACCGACTGAAAACAAACTTTAATTGGTTTGGATAATCATAACATGTAGTTTAGGCTTCTACCAACCAACCTTTTAAAAACAAAACACAACTCTGTCAGCAGTATCAGAATACGCCCTCAATACTGGACATTAATATTGGTGCCCATATTATTGATTCTGAAACACACCATTTGGTCGAGAAAGGTAAACAAAATCCATTTTAATAAGCAGTATTAATCCTTCACTGAATAATGACTCTGGCTGTTCCCTGTCACCTATATCTTCGCTCCAGTGATCTTGAGGCACAAGATATCAAGTGGGAATGGCTTGGGAAAGTTCACAAGAGTGGGTGAACTCTTGCAAAATAAATGTTTAAGGTTGGTAGATTCTCAAACTACATGTTAAGCAAAAGATGTTTTATTTACACTTCCTAAGTAAAGTTTTACTTTCAACCTTGGCCTGTGGCCTCGGTGAAATATAACAGCATTCGGACAATTCTGAATTTCTCGGTTCATATATTTATATAAAATTGGCTGCCCTTGAGAGGGTTATCGGATATATTGCATTCAGCCTGCGAATATTGCACGAGTAGAAGACGAGTGCAACATTCATGCCAGCTAAATGCAATTTATCCGATGTACTACGAAAGAAAGGCGCTATTTAAGTAATATTGACTGCCTTCTGGGCGATACGACATATATCGCCCGAACCCGAAGGTGAGGGTGATATATGACAAGTCGTATTGCCCTGAATTAGGCAGTCAATATTACTATTATTAACCACATCAGACATCTAGAGCAAACAAGAAACTCTTACTATCTTATACTCTTAAATTATGTAGGCTATACAGGGTTTCCTAGCATTATTAGTTGCAAAAACATTGTCAAACCAGCACTGTTCATCCAGTGTTTGACAGATTTTCGATATACTGCAAACAGTTTGCCTTGAGTGTGATTGTTACGTCACAATAGAGATCGCGCAAAGTGCGCATTTTCTTATACACGATGCGCGATGTAGATTACAGTAGCTGATACGCGATGTAAATTACAACTGGCTCTATATTATTTATATAATATGGACTGGCCTTGAGGGAGATACCACATTGATTGATTGATTTTATTCGACAAGCTTCCAACATACAACAATATACAATAATAACAGATCAAAAATAAGTCAGCTTGAACAGGATAACCCACGAAAGCTCGAGAGCTTATTTCCAGTGGGGTCCCTTACAGACATGTATAAAATTAATAAGTTAAAATAGTAATATTTACCGACAGATAAGAAAATTAAAAGAACTACTTATTAAAGATAATAATAACAATAACAACATTAAACTGATGATAGAAATGATATTAAGTACAAGAAGAAAAAGAAGAAGGAGAAGAAGAAAAAGAGGAGAAGGAAGAAGAGGAAAATAATGATGAATTTGTAGAATTTCTATAACGTACGAAAACATAAGTATATACAACATGAAAAGGTATGAACCGACAGAAGAATAAAAATTTCAATCATATAACATGTCATTCACTTCTCTTCTCTGACTGTCAAGTATTAGGTATTCCTTTAATTTCCTCTTAAAATGATCATAGTTTCCTATTTCTTTTACACCATTGGGAAGGGAATTCCAATGTTTTATGGCATTGTAATAAAACGAATTTCCAATACTACCTACTCTTTCTGGTAAGTTAAAGTTGAATCGTCTATTTCTTGTATTATAATCATGTACGTCAGTAACAAGATCGAAGTTGGATCGAATATAATGATTCGACCTAGTATGATATATTTTATGCACGTGATGCAATGCGAGTTGTTTTGATCTTTGGTCGACTTCAAGAAAACCAGCTTTAGAAAGTTCGCTGTAGCCAACATGAGTTCTTGGACCAGAACAGTTGATAAATCTCACCATTTTGTTCTGTATAATCTTCAACTTCTTTTGATCTGACTTGTTTATGTTACTATACCATGCAGGGTTAGCATAGTCAAATAAACATTGAATAAGAGCAAAACAGAGTGTACGTCTTGCTTTTAAATCCATACAACTTTGATATCTGTACAAAAATTTCAGACGAGAATTTGCTTTTTTTACAACTGATTCTACTAAAGATGAAAATGAAATTGCGCTAGCCAACTCAATGCCTAAATACTTCACAGACTCTTTTCTCTTGATTGCTTGATTATTGTGTGTCACTTTGAATTCAAATGACTTTTTAGAACTACTTTTAGAACAAAATAAAATGCTTTCTGTTTTTCCCAAGTGTAAAGAAAGCTTATTATCAGTCATCCAATCGACACACGTAGACAGCTGTTCACTGAGCTTTTCCTCAATATATTTAGGATCAGGATTTGAATAGAGTAGTACGCTGTCATCTGCGTACAATAATAGTTTGAAGTCTTTTATACAAATACACATATCATTTATATAACTTGAAAATAGAATTGGGCCTAAAATGCTTCCCTGAGGAACACCGCATGTTATAGGCATTAGTTTGGAACGAATATCATGAATGGCCACTACTTGGTGCCGATTAGATAAGTAGGATCTGAACCAATCTAAACTTGCCTTAGCAAAACCCATTAGTTGTAACTTCTTCAATAAGACGCAATGATTAACTGTATCAAAAGCTTTTTGCAGATCAAGGAGCACCATACCAACAAAGCGCCCTTGGGAAGTTTCTCTCCTCAAATAATCAGTCAAATGAATTAGACATGTTTCAGTCGAATAATCATGTCGAAAACCAGATTGAAATTCATAAATTATATCATTTTCTTTGAAGTATCTTTCAATTTGAACACAGACCGATTTTTCTAGAATCTTTGATGCTACGCTTAAAACACTAATAGGTCTATAGTTGCTAACATCAGTTTTATCTTTCTTTTTATAAAGTGGAGTCACTTTTGCTATTTTCATATCTTCTGGAAAAGTACTCGTCAAGATAGATAGGTTCATTAAGTAACTTAGAGGCTTAAATAAAACCTTCGCACCATCTTTTAGAAATTTAGCTAGAATCAAGTCTAACCCAGTACTTTTTGATACATTCAACTTACGTAACTCTTTGAAAACAAATTGTTCACTGATTGGTAATAACTCGAAGCTGTTTTCATGTACACCTTTTCTTTCGTAAAAGTCACGAATACAATCATTGTCTGCGCTGAAAAAGTCTTTGGAAGGGGGGAGTTTGTCTACTAATTTGGCAGCCACATTTGTGAAATGAGAATTGAATTCATCAGCGATGGCCATCTTATCATGACATAATTCCCCATCAATTTTAATGACAGATTCTTGTTCTTTTCGCTTCTTATTTTTCAATCCTAAGCTTTTTAGATTCTGCCAAAGTTTTTTCGAATCTTGTTTATTTTCTTCTATCTTGTTTTGTAAGTAATCGAGTTTAGCCTTTTTCACCTCTCTTTGGACCATATTTCTTAATACTCTGTATCTTTTATAGAGCTTCTCATCTTTTGCTCTTTTCCTCCATTTTTTGTATACTATATTTCTCTCTTGAATTAGGGAAAGAATATCTTTAGTCACCCAAGTTTCTGATCTTTGTTTTATTCTTATCCGTTTCAGTGGCGCTATCATATTCAAATTTGAGATAAAAACATGTTGAAATATTGACCATGCCTCATTTACATCTGTACAGTCAGTTATTCGTGACCAATCAACAACAGATAGTTGAAGATTGAAAGACTCTTCTGTATATTTTTTCATGGATCTGATATCATTAGTCCTGTGATGACCTATAGCCAGTCTAACATTTTTCCGTGTACAGAAAGTAAAATAATGGTCGCTAATACCTAGACGCAATGTTCCCGGAACCACCGGTAGGTGGCGCACCACACGACTAATGCTTTAACGGAACACTCTCAATTACTTTCGTAGTAAAATACCTGGTAATGACCTAAAATGCCCCAGATATGTATGTTGTAGCCAACATTTTGACATTGTATCGCATGGAACGCCTTAGAATGGTTTGAAGGAGGGTTAAAACGCTGAAAAACATACGAAACAGTATATATCTGAGCCAAAAAGTGAATTTTATTATTTTATTTAAATGAGCTGTGACGTCACACAGAACGTCATCTTCGGCATCATAGGCCTTGGAAGCAACGTCTTCGGAAGCATTCGGATGCTCGGAAATGTCACCCAAACAAAATTGGGCTTAATTGCAGAATACCCTACCATATTGTTAGTCTTCATATATTAGCCGTAGATATAGATTGTGATTTTATTATTTGCGATAACGGTGATACAGGTATTGAAGATTGTATAATGCAAGTGTTTGAATTCATTTGGTGGATGAAAAGTTGAATTCTACGCCGTTTTGTGCGCCATTGCAGCGCTGAGTTTGATGTGTTTGTCGCTAATTTGTGACAAATCTAGATGGCTTTCCTGATGGTATTTCATGCAAAATGTCTGTTAAATTGATAAGCACTGATTCTTGTCCTTACCTTTGTCTTGTTTATTGTCTGTTATAGTCATTTAATAGATGAATTACTTGAATTCTAAGCCCATTTCAGTAACACAAAATGTCCAGCCCGCTCATAGTCCCACACACGTATTTGTTTGTACCTTGTGCCCTCTTTTACACTGCTAGTCTGCTTTCAAAGACCCTATTAGATATTTCAATCAACAAGTAATGTCTCGTTCTAAAAATACAAAAGAAAAATAATAGTTTTGTGCTTTTTTAATCAACAAGTGCAGACACTATCCCAACATTCATTTCCAACATCAAAATCAGTAGGTGAGAGGATGTATTCCCCGTATGGGTAATGCATCCTCTCACCACCAGAATCCTTCATCAACAACAGTCATCCTCCAAGCACAGGAACATTACACAAAATTATGTGCAACATCAAAACAGTTCAAGACATGTACCAGTAGGCCTACATTAAAATCCCTTCAGCATGCCTTCAACAAACACCACATTATCGCACATCAAATAAGCACAATTCCAACACGTAAAAAAAAACCCGAAGCGCCCTACGAAGTTATTTAGAATGTTCATTATTGTTGGGATATCCATGCATAATAGGATTTGCACATGTCTATACCCATCATGCTTCCACCCCCCCCCCCCCCCCCGGATGCACCACAACATGTATAAATCTACAGGTAGCCCCTTTCATCTGGCCAGACGCAACACATGGCATCTATCTCTAGTTCCGAAAAACTCTGGATCAATGACATGGCATCCTCAAATTTGGAGCATTGGAAATACGTTGATGACATGACAATAGCGGAAGCGAGACCACGGGGTGCGGCTGCAGAAATCCACAATACCCTATCTGAACTCAACACATATGGTGCAATAACAACGCCATGCAGCTTAATGCCAGTAAATGTCATGTAATGAGAGTAAACTTCGGAAAAACCCAACTCCCTCCAATTAATGTTAGTCTTGGGGACCAGACCCTTGATGAGGTGCAAACAATCAAAGCCCTGGGGGTACTACTACAAACAGATCTGAAATGGAACAGCCATGTCGATTACATGGTGCGTAACGCAAATAGGCGCATGTATATGCTAAGAACCCTGAAACCATTCCAATTACCATGGAAAGACTTACTATGTGTATACACAGGCTATGTCAGGCCCCTTGTTGAATATGCTGCTCCTGTGTGGCATCCTGGCTTAACAAACCAACAAAATGCCCAGATTGAAAGGATCCAGAAACGTGCACTCAAAATTGTACTGGGATCATTGTACGTGACCTACGAAAATGCACTACAAATGACCAATCTCCAAACCCTAGACAATAGAAGGCGAGAACTTTGCAAAAGATTTGCTAAATCACTATTCACCTCAGTTCAGGGACTGGTTGCCACGCCCACGCCAGAATAGATATTCTCAATCTCTGAGGAGGGTTGCTCCTTATCCTGCAATCAGATGCAGAACTGATAGATACAAAAGAAGCGTAATTCCATTCTTGGTCGACCTATTGAATGATATGTAACTATAATCATCAGACATAGCTACACTTTTCGCTTTTCACCCCTTATTATATTTGAATTTATTCCAGTTTGTTACATGATATTAACTTTAATGAATTATATCCAGTTAATTGACAAATCATTGCTGTATCAATCGTAACTGCTAAACTTATTTTCCTCTTCCATTCTCTCCCCCGTTTCTAGCACTCTTTCTCCCCTCTCTCTCTCTGTCTGTCTCTCTCTCCCCTCTCTCTCTGTCTCTCTCCTATTCTCTCTCTTTCTTCTCTCCTTTTCATTTCCCCCTTCTCTCCTATTGTATCCGTCACCTTGTATGTTTCTCTATTGTAACGATTTGGAATAGCTGGCCCCGTTCACAAACCGATCAGCACAGGATACGCTTTGAACCTATGAATATTAAAGTATATCTATTTTTTGCCTTTGTAAATCTTAACTTATTTTCTGTCAAATGTAAATTTCCAGTGTATCACTGTATTTTACTGAGCTTTTTAATCTGTTAAAATCACGCAATTATTCACTTTTAAAATCTATTGCAACTATTGTTACAAACAAACACGACCCGTTTAAAATCAATGAATATCGGAGTGGAAATATTATTGCATGTTCACATTATATATATCTTTATATTTTATATTTTTACTATGAACTTGAACGAATTTTGAATTTATATCTTGTAATGTCTGATTTCACATGTATTTATTGTAATGTAATTTTTCTATCAATTTGTAAAAAGTCACACAATTCAGCCTTCGGGCTGCGAGATGATTCTCAATAAAACAAACCATTTTATATACATAATATTTCCCAAACTAGACTCATATTGCCCCGAGTCAAAGACGAGGGCAATATGATTCTTGTGAGGGAAATCTGTGGTATCTCCCGAAAGTTAAGCCAGTCAATATTGTTATTATTATCTAAATCAGACATCTAGAGCAAATACATACATGACAATCTCATAGAACTGGAAAAACTTTGTCAAACCAGCACTGTGCATCTAGCTGCTTGACAAAATTGTCGATACACTGCAAACAGTGTACCCAATTTGGTGTGATTATTACGTCACAATAGAGTACGCGCAAAGTGCGCAGGTTCTCGTACGCATAATAGATGCGCAATGAAAATGACAAAATACGGCGCGGTGAATATGGTCTTATATTTCATGTTTTTTTAACACGTAAAGACCATAGGCTTTTTCATGAGATGGTAATATGGTATCATATTCCCCGATTAGCTCTTTTAGGATTACAAACAAGTGTAATATGATTTTGTAAAACCACTGCTCAGATGTCTGATACGGGTAATAATATCGTATTAATGACTGCTTTGAGAGAAATAGTTGTTTTTATACGCTCAAGGGAAGGTTAGAATTGTGCTATTACCCGAGGCGTGCCGAGGGGAATAGCCCAATTGTAACCTTCCCGAGAGCGTATAAAAAGAACTATTTCTCGAATATTAAAGCAGTCATTAATACTTTTATATGCCGAAAAAAAAATAGACTAAAAAATAAAAAATAAAAAATACTATTTTTTTTTGTCGAAGGTGAGATTCGAACTCTTGCGTACAATGAGTGATACATCTTAAACCAACGCCTTACACCACTCGGCCATCGCGCGCTGTTAACATGCTTGGCAGTTTTGTACAATATATACATTAAAATGGATTGAAACCGGCTTCGGCGTGATGAATGCTTCGCAAAAGCACTCTTCTTTTACTTTTGCAATGCATATTGGCACGAACTTAGATCAAGATCTATCGGCAGATGTTGTTTTTTTGTTTTTGGAAGTTTATTTTCGTCTTCATGTCAACAATGCTAGATAAAATTGTCGGTAAGATCGATCGAGATTCAATTGTATTGAAATTACCGACCAATCCTTCGCACACACAGGTATCCTCGATCGCTCAAACCATTTTTTAACATGTAAACCTATGGGGTAACCATGGAGACTGACCTATTTTCTTAATAACCATGGTTATTGGGATTTTGAACTGTTTTAACCATGGTTACCGGGAATTTTACAGGAACAGTTGAAGTTTATGAATGCAATTTCGACCAATCAGATTGCTGGATTACTTAACTCTTATCCTGCCACAGGGCTAATCCCCCCAGTGCCAGATTCATAACGAGATAATCGGATTAACGCGATGGTACTAACAATAGCGCGTGCAAAGCACTAGGCCCAGTCCAATAGGCATGAACAATAACTGCTATTACGAATGTTTGCTAGCATGCAAGAAGCAGCGTAACAATAGCGTGCAAGCAGCCTCATGGCAGGCTATGAGTTAAGTGAGGTATATAATGCTCATTATATACCTCACTTAAGAAATCCAGCCATCTGATTGGTCGAAATTGCATTCATAAACTTTAACTATTTCTGTAAAATTCCCAGTAACCATGGTTAAAATAGTTCTAAAATCCCAGTAACCATGGTTACCGGGAAAATAGTTCAGTCTCCATGGTTACCCATAGGTTTACATGTTAAAAAATGGTTTGAGCGAACGAGGATACCGTACGTGTGCGAAGAATTGGTCGGTATTTTCATACAAGACAAGACAATTCCAAACAAGACAAAAATGGCTAAAGAAACTGTCCCAAGATTTCAACTTATCAAATGCAAGACTCGCTGACAGCAAGAACAACAAAAAGGGTACGTGAAATTATCCACAAAGTTAACATGTTCGTTTAGTTGCTGAAAATGGAGTACCAGCATAGACGTAGACGAAAATAGATCTAGTACTGATCGCGCACCCGATGTTGTGTGCTATATTCTTCCCATAGAGATTACACGCAATGCAGTCTCTATGCAGTCTACGTGCATTGCGCGACCATGCAAAAAAAGTCAAGTTTTTTTTTTCAATTCGAGATTCAAACCTTTATCTGTTGTGATCCTGAAGGTGATACTCAATAAGTGAGGTGTCATATGAAAGCGCAGGTTCTTCTCTCTATTCCCCACAGGGCCGGCCCACCCCCAAAATTGTAAAAATATCTTGCTTAGACTAGAATCTAGATCTAGTGTACTCTCAAAGATACACTCATAAAAAACAACCGTGCAGATAAACTAGAGAAAGGCCAAGGTGGTGTCATTAGTTGACTCTTTTGTTTTCGGCATATAAAAGTATTAATGACTGCTTTAATATTCGACAAATGGTTGTTTTTATACGCTCTCGGGAAGGTAACAATTGGGCTATTGCCCTCGGCACGCCTCGGGCAATAGCACAATTCTAACCTTCCCTTGAGCGTATAAAAACAACTATCTCTCTCAAAGCAGTCATTAATACTATACTAGTTTAACACGCATTTTGCCATTGACTTTTCAGAGCGGGCTAAAATATTTGTTCATTGGTTTACTGTATAACCATATTGCCCGGCAAATTGCACACAAATCCCATTGACTTTTCTGAGCGGGCTAAAATATTTGTTCATTGGTTTACTGTATAACCATATTGCCCGGCAAATTACACACAAATCCCATTGACTTTTCTGAGCGGGCTAAAATATTTGTTCATTGGTTTACTGTATAACCATATTGACCGGCAAATTACACACAAAATCCCTTTGACTTTTCTGAGCGGGCTAAAATATTGTTATTTTGTTGGCTTATCCATCAAACCTTGAGGGCAATAACATTTGAAAATTGCCCTGCTCAGATGTCTGATACGGTTAATAATATATAATATAATATGATATCATGATACAAGATTATATAATCTAAACTATTTACCACTAAACCGTCTTTACAGGGTATCGTCCTTGACTGTGCGTAGCATCCCAGTGATCTATCAACTGGAGCACCTATGGCCCCAATGATCATCATGAAAAATGCAAAGATGGCGGAGAACACAGACATGGTGATGTAAGCTGATATCTGTCAAAATGCGAAGATAACAATGTCTCATTTTCTTAAAAAGCGGACAGGGTTACACATTCTGTGTGTACAGAGTTATTATGGAAAATACATATTCTTGATGAAGACGATGATAATTATAATAATGACAATAGTACTGATGATAGTAAAATGTTAAGAGTAATAATCATTTTATCATAATGAGGATCTGTTGCCGATTTTGTTTTTCTTAAATAACATATCAAAACGTTTGGGTCACTGAAAAGTGCTTGTTTTATTAGCAGAAAATGTTCTGTATGGAGTACGACATATTTTGTCTATATTGACTCGTATAATACGACAAAGATTATGTTCTTTCTAGTAAAGCAAACCAATTACAATTTCATTATGATTTACTACTGTGATTTATTGTTTGAGGTAGTAAATTTACTATTATTTTCAGCTCGCTTCTGTGTAAAATCAACGGTTCGGGCGACAGAGCTTTATTACCATGTCACAATTTGGCATACCGCCCTCTTGCAACTAAATTAGATAAGAAAGAAGAAACGAAAAAATAAAAAGAATGTTCAAACCTTCGCGTCATAATATGAAGGCTTTTGGATCTCTTTACTTCATATAAACAAATAGCTAAGGAAGTTAATTATTTTGGCAATACAATATTCCTTTTATACTGTAATGAACATTTCAAAGATTACGTACCACACACGTTCTTTTTCTGAAACTAACAATACCAAGTACTCCAGCAGGTCCAAAGCACTGTAAAATAAATATGGAAACAAACAGTCGATGGCGTCATTCATTAACAAACTACTGTAATGGTTTTTAAAAAAACACGGGCAAGCGATATTTAACAGTTCAGATGAATAATTATAAACAATGATAAATAATAGTGGTAATAAATGAAGAACAAAATAGAAGAAAGGGAGGAAGAGGAATGGGAAGTAGTAACATCAGCAGCAGTAGAAGTAGTAGTAATAGCAAAGATAATGGTAAAAATAATACTTATAATGATAATAGCAATATAAATAATAATAGCATTTTGTTATGAAGCGCTTTTCTATTTCCTGACCAAAGCGCTTGCAGTATTATTATTATTAATAGAAGTAGTAGTAGTAGTAGTAGTAGAAGTAGTAGTAGAAGTAGAAGAAGTAGTAGTAGTAGAAGTAGTAGTAGTAATAGTAGAAGTAATAGTATTAGTAGTAGTAGTAGTAGTAGAAGTAGTAGTAGTAGTAGCAGTAGTAGAAGTAGTAGTAGTATTAGTAGTAGTAGAAGTAGTAGTAGTAGTAGTAGTAGTAGTAGTAGAAGTAGTAGTAGTAGTAGCAGTAGTAGTAGTAGTAGTAGTAGAAGTAGTAGTAGTAGTAGTAGTAGTAGTAGCAATAATAATGATAGTGAGTCTTGTATAGCGCTCATATTTGAATGCAAGTTTAAATGATACATGTGTAAAATCCCCTGTCCGATACGCTTATAAATAATTGCATGACAACAAACGCTGCTTGATTGAATGATTGGACATTGCATCAAAGTAACTGTAAAAAACGAAAGCGAAATAGACCAGTTCACGGTTAGCACATTACTGCAATGACCCCGAATATCCACAGATCTTCGAAACATGAAATGGTCCCACTTTGAACATTTTGAAATAATCACTCATACAGCGATAGAGGTGCCACTTAAATAGCCTTTGTTTCCCCTTTTCAAAGAATACTTCCACCTGTGTATCATGGAGTGCACTGCATGTGCATAAATGAATAATGATTACATAACTTTCATGAGCACGTATCCATTATTTTGTCTCCGTGTATTTCACAATTTGGTCTGCAATGACCTTTTTCTGCTCATGCTTAGACTGCAACCGTGAACTGGCTCATTGGCCGGGGAAAAAAAATCGTCTATTACTAAAACTTCAATATGATATGTTCAGTTTTTGCAAAGAGCGCTGCTTTTGATGTCTTCAACTGGTACCGGTGAAATTTGACCCTTATTATTGGAAGTATGCTTACCCGCTTTGTTGTGGGGGGCGGGGGCGGGGGGGGGGGCACCCTGTATCATATGTATATATATGTATCTCTACTCTGCAGTTGTTATCCTCAAATCGTTCACTTACCAGAAGACTCATCCATAACCCGCATGCAACGTAACGGACGTAGGATCCAAGTAGGAACTGCGCCACTCCTACCAGGGTCACCCCTACAGCACAGCATAGCTGGATCCACCCCGTCGCTCTGCCGGAGATCCCGTTGTAGCTTTCGGAGCAACCAGGCGTGGCAGGAGTGGGATACTGAGAGATCTGACCCGGCTGTTGATGGTAGACCATGGTTGTTTGACCCGGATCTGCGTTTGTAGGTTGAGCCATGATTATCAGATTTTCAGCTATTTTTTAAGAAAAGGGCAATAAAGGTCATTCTGTGTGCATCGTGAAGACTCCTATATATACATGTACGTGGATTCAAGAGGGCCGGAAGCCCCGCCCTCTTTTAAAAATGTAACATGAAAATTAATTATTACGTTATTATAGCACAGATTTGAATCACAAATGAAAATGGCTTAGTTTTGAAAAAATACAAATTATGGAATAAGGGGCAGAGTAATAAGCTTAGGATTAGCTTGGCGAAGAACTGAACTTAAGAGTATACATACAGAAAAGATATGACTTGTTTTTTAAAAATTTTGAATAACAATGTAAGAAAAGGAATGTAAATAATTATTAGCATACTCATTCCTAGGATATTGAAATCTTGATAAATATGAGATATCTAATATTTCTAAGGCACCTCATAACTTACATTCCAACAAAGCACACGGAGGACGTATAAATGTAACTTTCGGCTAACTAGAAATAATTGGATCAAGAAAACTTTATTCAAGGAACTTGCACAATGATTTTTGGAGTGATTTTAAACTTGTATTTCATAATTTCAATGATGGCATCGATTCGTATATGTACTCATTTGTAATGTGTTTTCAGCACCAAAAAAATTATTTGAATCGTATACTCTGTGTATCGTGAACTTGTCAGCTCCAAAAAAATTATATGCATTAGACCTTCATGGTTTTAATAAAGTGACTAAAATCAAATAAATGATGAATCCAATACACCTAAATATGCATTTACTTTGTTCTAGAAATAAACCATTTTATCATACTTTTACTTATATAATTCACACCCGCAACTCAATACAAACAACATTCTATAATGCGGTGTTGAGTGTACAATTTCCCAGTAATATAATTAAACCTCTTAAAGGGCAATAATACAACATTTAGGATAAGTTCATTTGTATGGAGGCAGAAAATTAGGAAAAACAGAATTTAAAATAAATCGGACCAATGACACGGATTTTTGAAGGTTTGAAAATGCATGAGATCACTAAGTCTAAATTAATCTCGAATATGTAATTTTGTCGGTGGATTGTGACGAAGTAGTGGAGCAGTAGTGGGTATTACACAAACTATAGATTATAGATAGGTTGTTATTGTAGATCCTCTTAAAGAAAAAGACTCCCCTGAGTAACACATTTTCGAAAAGTGATATTTCAGTCATTTTATATGTGAAAACAAATCGAAAAATTGTCTGGCACTCCATCTCAGTGACATCTCAGTGACAGTTTGAAGTGGCCATAAATATAGTGATTTCAACTTTAAAAAGTGCATTACTTTCTAATTCTTTGACCGACTGAATTCACCCAAACTTTCTCCAGTCTGCTTTTCTTATTTGTATTACTTTCTATTAGAGTAGTAGTAGGTTGGACTCTCCTTTAAGCAGATATATATATACCAAGCGAAACAATTACAGTTACTTTCATGTAAACAATCATGTATCCAGGGCCGTAGCCATGGTTTGATGTTTTTTTTTAGGGGGGGGCACATACATGTAATTGATCGACGTCCTTGGGAGGGGTCTAAAAAAGTTCAACCGATCTTGAATTTTTTGAGGGGGGCACGTGCTATTCCATACAGGAAGCAAAAGACACGACCTTTCGTTTTGATCTTTTGTGGTAAGTTATAATGCAACAAAAGCCAAATACACATTTCAAATGTAATTAATGTGTACGCGAACACTGGAAGATTATCACCCCCTTCTCTCCCTTTCTCTTCTCTCTCTCTCTCTCTCGCTGTGCGCGTTGCGATGAAATAGCCAAAAGGCAATGTTGAATATATTTACCATGCGATACTTGTACAATTAATATCTATACCACAAATTACTTCGACGCATAACTTTGGTTTCAACATGTTCATAAAGCAAACAGCGAATTAGACTGAAAAAAATATGTCTCAATTTGCAAACTTACCCGTGTATTTAGTTTTCCTTCAATATTTTCTCTCCGTCATCTAGTGCATCAATTTAAATTGTCGACCAGTGGTATTAACGGATTGTGTGTAATCCAACTTTTTCCTGTTTTGAGTGGCGTGTTTCTTACAGTTAATTAGGTCACAGAGCTTCCAAATGTGTGTGCTACTAGGACAAGTGCAATTTCGGAAATGACAGTGTGTGTTTTCTTTCCGGAGCACAATACCAAAGAGTCAACATTAGCTACATACGTTGATGGCGTGAAATCATTTCCTCTGTTGAATTCGTTGAGGTTTGAAACCTGTAAAAAAATCGCATACATGTATCCATTCAACCATTTATTGAAAAACCATTTGTAGATGATTTATGGATTTATGAAAGGAAACAAAGTCACAGCTAAAACTGTTCTGCTCTGGCGCCATCACATGTCGGATTCCAATATCTTTGCGAGGGGCACATTGACTTTGATCGTGAGGGCCCGGTTGGGGTTCTTCTTTCATTTTAGGAGAGGATTGAGGGTTGGGTTAGTGGTGAGATATCTCCATTCGCTTAATACAAACCGACGATGACATATCCCGTTTTCGAAACTGACTCGCGGTGTTAAGGGGGTAATGCAAAACCAAAGATACACAAAAGCATACGCGCACATGCCAAATAAACAGTTTGTATTTGTTTTGTTTTTCCGTTAGATGTTTTTTTTAATTCATTCAATATAACAACAATATGAATAGTTGTTCAAAATACAATTCTTATTCATCATAATAACATAACTCAATCAGCTTAAAACATCTTCAATTCTTAAATTACGATCGAAAATATAAATTTTACGAGATAAGTTATCATATAAACAAATTATGACCCCTTCCATTACAACCCCAGCCAAAACGTAACCCACTACCATCTGCAATTCTCTCATCCTCATACACACTCCCATACGTGTACATGTCACTCATGCGCAAGAACACCCCACATCCCCACCGCCCCCCCCCCCCACACACACACATATACAAAACATCAAACACATAGCAAGTTTACCTGTTCACATTTGTATTCAGTTCGAATTCGCCGACAACCTGTCTACCTAGCTTGATTGCTACGTTATTTTCATCCTCCATAATACCCTAATAATTGTGTGCGTCTTAACTGGAACTGGAAGGTAAATATTTTTCTTCCATTGATTAACACAAAAGTATGATACTAAATCACACAACTAATTCTTTTGAAGTGTTTAGAGGGGGATTTAAAAGCACAATGGAATAAGGAAATTTGTATACGAATGCATTAGCACAAATACCCAGAGTCGCCTGGTTAAAATGCGTAGTCACCAAAGCAATTCAGTTAGCAAAGCACCGTTGAACGAAACATTAAAGAGAAGGTTGAGTTCTGGGAAGAGGTGAAAAACAATTTGTGAGCGTTATCATTGTTATCATGCAAGTGTGAAAGAACATCAGATAAAAAATGTTCCCTGAAAAGCATGGCTCTTCAAATAATTTCATATTCTAAATATGGCATGTAACAACATAAAAATCGGGACGGATTTTTACGCCTCATGTTCGTGTAGCCCCATATATACATCTTTCTGTGTACAGTGGTGGTACCTTTCCAAAGACTGAGCCGAATTTCTTATCATTTTCATGATTTCAGAACCTTGCAGTACACACCACTACTTATATGCTACACTGTCGCTCATAAAGTTGGAATATTTTTGTCTTACCCCAATTTATGGAATTATTTTAAAAATAATTTAAAAATAATAGATCTAGATAATAGTATACATTCTCAGATTTTATTGAATAATAATTTGACAATGTGTGTTCTGCGTGACTGCTAAAGCATATGTCTGCTACTATGCTTATCAACGAGGGGACCTACGCCCTTAAGTCATAAATGACAGTAATGAGGATTAATGCCCAACAAAAGGGCACTAATAAAGCACATCGACACGGTTTTGATCCTGGGGCCTCACAGTTACGAGGCCATTGCTTTGTCACTGAACCATGACTGTACGCAGCGGGGGCTAAGGTAGGGGGCAGTTTCCATAAATAAAAATAAAAACAAAAAATGCAATCAATTTTCAATAATTTATTGCATTTTACCCCGGTCCCCAACATAAACAAATCCTCTGGACGGCTATGCATTATGGCTCAAGGCATGGGCACCAGAGGATTTTTGTATGTTGGGAACCGGGGTAAAATGCAATAAATTATTGAAAATTTATTGCATTTTCTTTGTGTTTTTTTATTTTATGGAAACTGCCCCCTACCCTAGCCCCCGCTGCGTACAGTCATGGTTCAGTGACAAAGCAATGGCCTCGTAACTGTGAGGCTCCAGGATCAAAACCGTGTCGATATGCTTTATTAGTGCCCTTTTATGGGGCATTAATCCTCATTACTGTCATTTATGACTTAAGGGCGTAGGTCCCCTCGTGGATAAGTATAGTAGCAGAAATATGTTTTAGCAGTCACGCAAAACACACATTGTCAAATTATTATTCAATTAAATCTGAGAATGTATACTATTAACTAGATCTATTATTTTTAAATTATTTTTGAAATAAATCCATGAATTGGGGTAAAACAAAAATATTCCAACTTTATGAGCGACAGTGTAGATGATCAACCTTTTCTGATCGATTCCATACCGTTTCTTTGACAATGAAATCGCATGACCAGTGTATTTATACAGTAATTAATTCAAGAGCATAATTTAATGATAGGTCAAGCTGTAAAAGATTCGGAAAAGAAAAACCACAACAAATAAATGTTACACAAATTCCCGAGTAGAATTATCATTTCTAGAGTCCAGAATTATTTTGTTACAACGCTTCAGTTAAGTCTTTTCTAGAATTAACTCCAAAAAAACTACATAAACTACTAGTCACGCGCATAGAATTAAAGCAACCATATCATGTTTTATACGAACCCCCTTTTTTTATAAATATAACTCTCTTCAGGTCCGAAGAATGTTATATACCCCCCTGCCAGTCAATATCTGTTATATTAGATAGCGTTTGGTTTGTAAATTTAGGGGGGATCCTTATTTTGTTAAACGGATTTTTTTTTTTTTTTTTTTTTTTTTTTTTTAATTTTTTTTAATTTTTTTTTTCGGAGACAAACAACATTTCAGAGAAGAAAAAAATTGGAAAAAATAATTACAAGGGAAAAATAGAATTCGAAAGAAAATAAATCTTAGAAAAAAACATTTTTGGGGAAAAACAAAATTCGAAAAAAAAATGACCCTCGGTATTGGTGTAATTTGTATAATAAGGGAGTTTACAGATAGCACATGGTACAAATGACCCCAAATATCCACATATCTTTTACACATGGAGAAGTTCCACTTTGAGCATCTTAGAATAATAACTGCCAAAGTCCTAGATGTGCTTCATGAATACCTTTTGTTTGCCCTCTTGAAAAGAATACTTCCACCTGCGTATCTTAGAATGTACCGTTGGTGCATAAATGAATAATTTTACATAACTTTCATGAGCGCATATCCAGTATTCATCTCTGGTGGGTTTTACCTTTTTGGTACAAATGACCTTCATCTGCCCATGCGCAGATTGTATCTGTAAACTCCCTTATTGGTCTCATACGGTCCTCAAGAGGGCGACATGCATTGATTAAAAATATATGCATTTCACCAGCTGGTTAATATAACACTTGAAAGTGACCGGTCAGGAAAATATAACAATTACTACCCTCTCCATTATATCACGTGACGAGCTCTGGACCAATCGCATATCGGTATCTGTCTAAGCTATATAAATGTTTGTTGACCTGTTCTTTGTTTTTGCGATGAATCTATTTTTTAACAAAATCTTAAACGGAATGTTGGCATTCGAATGATCTGCCTAAAATAACAACAAACGATGTTGGAGGTAGCGTTCAAAATATTTTATATAGAAATTAATTTTTAAATAAAGATTTATGTATGTTTCTCTCTCTCTCTGTCTCTCTCTCTCACACATACACACACACACACGCGCACACACGCACGCACACAACCACATGCAGCATACTTGCACTAGGCTCACTTTCCCTTCCCTTTTCTCACTCTCTCTCTCTTTTTCTCTCTCTCTCTCTCTCTCTCTCTCGCTCTCTCTTTCTATCTCTCGATCCCCCTGTCTTTGTCTCTTTCATATCTCATCCTTGTTTCCTTCCTTTCATTTCTCTTTCTTTGTCCGTCTCATATCCCATCATCGTTTTTCTTCCTTCCATTCCTCTCTCATTCTTGTTTTTTCTCTTTCTAATGTTCTCTCTATCCCTCTTTTTCTTAATAGGGACTTTTAGATTGAGTGAACGAGAACACGACGAACGCCGACTGATCATGCGTGTCAACGTACTCAACTACCCATGTTGACTACAATTAGAAATCTTTTAGATTTCACTCGACGATAAACATGCATGCAGGAAGTAACACTATGAACATGACGGACAAAGAAAGAGGACAAAATATACAGTTCCTCATTCTACCCTCAACAATAGGCCATTTTCGTAATGTAACCAAATGTAATGCATAAGTGTTTGTGAAGTGCCTCAATACAAATTATTTCAGTCACCTGATAGGAATAGTAGTATTTCAATAGTCAGAATGCAACTGCATTTATTAACTGTTGCTAGGTAGGTCAAGCCATTATGTTTGTCCAACCTGGCAACAACTAATGTATGCAGTTCGGATTCTGTCTATTGAAATACTATTATTCTTATCAGGTGAATAACATAATTTGTATTGAGGCACTTTACAAAGACTGTTGCATTAAATTTGGTTACATTGCGAAAATGGCCTATTGCTGTGGTAGGTAGACAAAAGAACATCCCTTCACTGCTATTATGTAAAAAATGTGTAGAAAAGTTGAATATGCATGTGACACCTGTTCTACACATTTGTACATAATAGCAGGGAAGGTATGTTCCTTTGTCTACCTGAGGAACTGTATATTTTATGCGCACGCGGCATACTAGATTTAGGAAAATCAAGGTTGACGCATTCTATCGCCGACTGAGACGACGTGACACATGCGTAGTGCCTTAAAATGACGTCACACGTTGCAGTCAACGCTGTCGACGTGCAAATCTAAAAGTCCCTAATGTCTCTCTGTCTTTCCCTCCATTCCTTTCTCTGTCTTGGTTACTCTACCTCTCCCTCTTTCTCTCTCCGTGGTCAAATTTGCGATGGTGGATTAATGCCAATTGACCAAAATATAAGAGTTTATTGTAAAGATGATACGTTTACCGCAGGCTCTACCTCGGTGAATAATACAACAGACATTGGATATAAAAGTACGAGCCCTGTATTACAAATTTTGATTGCTTGGATGATTGGTGGGGGGGTGGGTGATTGGGCGATGATTGGTGGGGTGTAATTGGTGGGGGTGGATGCGACATGAATCTTAAGCATACAGACATATTGAAAGCGGCCTTTTGCCTTCTTTTAGCAACACCTTTTATATCAATTTCATACTTTTTTTTCCATTCATTTACGTCCATAAAATTCGTAATCTTGCATATCTGATAGTCAATTTCGTCTTTAAGGGTCATTCACTTTCGAGCTTTGTCCAATCAATTTCATCAGTTTGCATCCTATTTCGTTAAAGTCAGAGAACGTTCCTCATCTTTGGCTGCCCACGTTCAATCGCATCAAGCATTTCATCACTTGCAATCTATTTCGTCAAAGCGCCATTCAAATTTGTAACTCATTCGTTATAAGTTCTTGAATGAAATTACTCTCTTGAAATTGATAGCACGAAGCCGAATTTGATTATCACAATCTGCAGCGGACCGCCAGGTGCGACGAATTTGAATAAAATCTTACGAAAATTCTTTGGACAAAACTTAAATGCTCAAAGATGAATTTGAATGAAAATAAGTATTAAAATTAACGGGAAATCCTATGTTTAGATAAATGAGCTTAATAAATCGTGAGCACATTCTATTTGATAATTCTTTACATAATCTGGTAATCTGGTTTCAAAAACAAATAACATTATCACATACACGTCTCAGCACTTCTGAATCTATAATTGGCGTTCATATTGGAGTAAAAGCAAATGATCTTTGACACCATGCAGCATATATATATTTTGGATAGGCCTACAGTGTTGTTACTGTGGCATGCAATATTTAGAATATATCATAACGAATGAAAGGTCATACCCCATATGACCATTAACAAATAGTTGCATCGCCTGGATTTTACTTTCAAAGTCATCCCCCTCGGAGAAAAACTAAATCATTCATTGGAAGACGAATCAATAATGTCTAATTCTAAAGAAGGCATTTATGAGTTATTATTATTTGAAACTAAATTTTATAATGTAACTGAACAATAATTTTCAGCTGCAGCTTCCTACATTTCTAGCATTGTTCAAAGAAAAATCAGCCGATGAGGAATGGATTGACGATTTTCATTTTAATCTTTGATGCGGCAGATTGGCTGTTTGTCCTGGGTTTTATCTCCCTTGGTTGTTTGGAAGGATAAGGGGCTGGTAGAATTGGTCCGGGTTAGTCTGTTGTGGTATAGCGTTATTCTCCTGCTGTGGATGTGTTTGCTGATGCTGGAATGTCTGTTGATTTGGGAAGGCCTGCTGGGGCAAGTGGACTTGTTGCGGCGTGGGTGTCTGTTGCGGTAAAATAGGCTGCTGCTGTGGATAAGTCTGCTGATGCGGGAATGTCTGTTGATTTGGGAAGGCCTGATGGGGCAAGTGAACTTGTTGCGGTGTGGGTGTCTGTTGCGTTAAAAGGGACTGCTGCTGTGGATAAGTCTGCTGATGCGGGAATGTATGTTGGTGTGGGAATATCTGCTGGGGCAAGTTAAATTGTTGTGGTGTGGGTGTCTGTTGTTGTATACGAGTCTGCTGATTCGGGAACGTCTGTTGCGGTACGTGAATCTGTTGGGGCGTGGGTGTCTGTTGCTGTATACGAGTCTGCTGCGATGGATTAGTCTGCTGATGTGGGAATGTTTGTTGCGGTGCGTGAATCTGTTGTGGTGTGGGTGTCTGTTGCAGTTGCTGTTGGGCGGCGCTGTAAGGAGGTGGTTGGTCCGTAGGAACGTATGACAAATCTTGTTGATCTAGAAATATGATAATAAAACATTGCTATTTTAAGTTTCTAGACTGCAAATTCCCCCCCCCCCCCCACCCCCTCTATCCATTTTAGAAAGATTATGTGATGATGAGTGATTCTTCACGCCCCTTTCCTCTAACCTTATGTTTCTGGTAGTATACTTATTTCTAGTTGTAGAAATACACCACTGTTTCACTGACCTACATGTACATACATGTCGGTAATTAGTACAAACGTCATTATGGTATTTAAGTCAGGGGACTTCACAATAAAGTCAAATGAAGTTATCTCGCAATTGTCAAATGCTATACCCTCCCCAATTCAAAACTTATTGATGTTCATCATAAAGGGTTCACTTACGTGTTGAGACAATCGCAGGGTATTGGTTGACCTGCAGTAAAAGGAAAAGTAAATAAATTCAATTCAATTGTACCTCCATACTTTTTCTTGAAGTAACAGAATACTGATTTACAAATTTGCATAAGTTATGAAAATTACATTGGCTTTAGTAAATATAAAAGCTGATAACATGAAAAGGTTCAATTCTAAGAATGATAATCCTATACTTTTCAGAACTTTTCCAGCAAAGAACGTTTAGACTTGTCATGAATATTTATTTATCTTGAAAAATATCTCCGACGTGTAGAAACTCTTTTTAAGTAATGTCTTGTTTTCTTACCACGTTAAATCCTTGCGGTGGTCTTGACGATTGTTGGTGCAACACACTCCGGAACAGCCGTAGACTGATCCTACAATAGCAACTATCAACTCGATCAACCCGATTACACTCATGATAGCATCCGAGGTAGTTCGAGACTCCTGCCAATAGAAAAGGGTAACATTTGACTCTGCATAACTCGAAGTCGCACAACCCGAAATTTCACTTCGTCGAATCAAATATTTGTCTTCTTCCAAATTATGCAAAACCGACTGAAACAAACTTTAATTGGTTTGGATAATCATAACATGTAGTCTAGGCTTCTACCAACCAACCTTTAAAAAACAAAACACAACTCAGTAAGCAGTATCAGAATACGCCCTCAATACTGGACATTAATATTGGTGCCCATATTATTGATTCTGAAACACACCATTTGGTCGAGAAAGGTAAACAAAATCCATTTTAATAAGCAGTATTAATCCTTCACTGAATAATGGCTGTTCCCTGTCACCTATATCTTCCCTCCAGTGATCTTGAGGCACAAGACATCAAGTGGGAATGGCTTGGGAAAGTTCACAAGAGTGGATGAACTATTGCAAATTATATCCCTTATCGTATGGTTGTTGCATTAGGAGTGTACACAACAAGAAAATGAATAGTTTTACTATAAAAGACGTTTCCTGCCGCCTACATCGAAATAATACCTTTTTTATTGATGACGTCACGCATAGTACCTTTTTTCCCTAGGGAAAAAAGGTACTATGCATGACGTCAGCGAGCGTACAGGATTTCAATGCCTCAGCTCACAGCGCTCAAGCATGCACACATGCAGCTGTGCGCGCGATAATTGCACTACACTATACGCAATAGCGCCAGCTAAACCCTGTTTTTGAGCCGTGCAATTTTCTTTTATTTCTTTTAGATCTGAATGTAAGATGTGAATGTGAGTATAAGGTTCATGTTATTACAGAAGTGTAGGAATAATACAGATGGAAGGGATATAAAACAAATATAAAATGACTCATTCTCGGAACAAGCTAAAACTATTCGCACTCAGGAACATTTTTAGTACTATTCTCCCTCGGGCCGATGGCCCACGGGAGAACAGTACTAGTTGATGTTCCTTCGATGCGAATAGTTTCAGCTAGACCCTCGAGTGTCAGTGTAAATTTGTATACTAAATGTTTAAGGTTGGTAGATTCTCAAACTACATGTTAAGCAAAAGATGTTTAATTTACACTTCCTAAGTAAAATTTTACTTTCAACCTTGGCCTGTGGCCTCGGTGAAATATAACAGCATTCGGAAAATTCTGAATTTCTCGGTTCATATATTTATATAAAATTGGCTGCCCTTGAGAGGGTTTTCAGATATATTGCATTCAGCCTGCGAATATTGCACGAGTAGAAGACGAGTGCAACATTCATGCCAGCTAAATGTAATTTATCCGATGTACTACGAAAGAAAGGCGATGTTATTAGATATCTACATTAGAAATTGAACTACAGTGAAATTTAAAGGATTGAAAAGATCAATTTGCTTCACAGATTCCAATGACGATACACGACATAAAACAAAAAGTGCCATGGCAATTTTCCATTCAGACAATATCTCGACTGGTCTGAAAGCAAAATTTGGCTAATCGAAATGTAAGATGATCTAAGTTTCTAATATGAATTATTGTTTAACACAATACTAGCAAATGCATTTTTACTTACATACAGATCTTTTGTTTAAATGATAGTACATGGAGTTTATTGTCATATTACAGCGATTTAAACCAGCATGCACAAGCAGCTCTTATTCTAAAAGTATTGAACTCGATCAAAGAAAGGGAATCAAATACTTAATTTTATTTTCTGGGAAAAGAGTATAATGATAATTCAATATATAGAACACCGTGGCATGCACAATTATATAATACAATATGATGTGATATAATGCAATATAACATAACAAAATCATAAATGTAATATAATATAAAATGATATAATATAACATCATATAATATAATATCATATAATAAGATATAATAAAACATAATACATTTGTGATAAGCGCTATATAAAAGCTAAATATCATTATTATTATTTACTATCATATAATATAACTGCAAAGGGGATGAGCCACATTATGTCAATCCATAACACCAAAATAATGTCTTATGATTATATGATTTAACCTCAATTCTTACGTATCTTTATATCCAGTAATTTCATAATTATTTTCTTTGTCTCCAGTCAATTATATCCGAGTCACGCTTTTAACTATATGTTTAATTTAAATTTGTTGAAATGTATTGTTCCTAATCTATGAATATATGTCTGTTTCAGCCTCCCCCCCCCCCCTACACATTATTATGTGCTAGTTATGTTACCCTGCCTGAGGAACTTATACTTTCATTTGTAAAACTCGGTCCTGGGTTATTCATGTTCATTCTTTATTTGAATGTTTGTTATTCATGTTCATTCTTTATAAAAAAATAAAGATGAATTGATAAAGTGATATAATATCATATGATAATAAATAATAACATATAAGATGATTTAATATAATGTATGATAAAATAGTATGAGATGATATGATATAATATAATATGATATCATGATACAAGATTATATAATCTAAACTATT
>JAVYIG010012950.1:0-50275 GCA_035222895.1 Strongylocentrotus droebachiensis | reverse complement strand
TGAATGAAGCTCAGGTGAAAACGATGAATGTGTTTGCCAAGTAAAACGAAACAAGATAGATGTTAGGAAATGAAAAAAAACAATTGGCGATATGTACATAGAGAAGCAAAATCTCAATTCACGATCAATGATTAAATCTATAAAAAGAATTATGAAATACATATTGCCAATCAAATAAATTACTTCCAGCGACCACTTTACAACTATAATTAAGCCGATGTAATGTCTGTCCTGTCGCTTGACGAGTCTAGCGGCAGGGGAATGTTTCATCAATCAATAATCTAGTGCATTTCAATTAATGATAGATCAATATTAAAGTGTTAATTGGGTGCTGGAGTTTAAGTGATGGCCATCAGAACGTCATCAGAACGATGTGCGTGCACACAAGGTCTAGCCGTTACAGCGTTAATGATTGAAACGAAGGGCATGATTGTGAATGATACGCCAAAGGGATGAAAAAAATGTCTTCCTTGTCCACATAGTTTTGTTTGATAAGAGAGAGAGAGAGAGAGAGAGAGAGAGAGAGAGACAGAGAGAGAGAGACAGAGAGATATAAAGATATACGTATAGCCCTATACAGAGAGAGAGAGAGAGAGAGAGAGAGAGAAAGAGAGATATTATCTTTAAAAAATCAAAGGATGCACAAGCATAACTTTACATCCATAATAGTTCTAATTATTGTTGATGTTGTTGTTATTTTGTTTCTATTATCCTAAAGCTGCTCAAGAGCGAGTATTAAAGAATTCGGTTTTTGATTCTATTAGCTGACTATAGATGTAAACGTACCAGCTATTTCTTCTGATATAATATTCGGCATTAATACTTAACATTTTGTTACCTTGAGCAATATCGAGATGCCCTTACCTTAATACTCAATGTATGGTTGGCCACTGTGATGCTGAGTTGCCATGGCAATACGGTGATGTTCATTTCGATATCATCTTTCTGGTTCGTTCTTTCCGAGGGATGATGCGCATGCGTAATGTTGCACAAATGGCTCTTTGCTGCTTTCTCGTGATCAATGCTGCTTCCATCGATCGATAAAGAGTCTCTTTCCGTCCCTTTAATTGACGATTCGGTCGTCGTCCCCGGTGACGATGACGATGGGGAATTCGAATGTAGAGGGGATGATGATGGTGATGACGATGGTGATGAGGCGGATGATGAGGGCGTAGGCGATGATGAGGAGAGTGGTAGATCTAAAAACATAACATCGGACGAGCTCGTTCTCGATCCACTATCGCGAAAACGGCTACATTCTGAAAGTAAGAAAAACATATATGAACATTAATATAGAACAATCATACATGTAATCAGAGTTATAACGGAAAACCATTCATGAAGTCAAATAACGCCCTTCATTAATTACCACAAGCAAAACAAATCTCTCTATCAAAGACAGACACTTGATTACTTATTTTTTCCTGAGGTTCTACTGAAAATGAGTTTTGAACTTCTCTGCCGTCTTCTGTTTCTCAAATTCTCAAATGATCAAGTTGTTGATTTGTATAGGATTATGGCCACGTATAATTATCATTTATTTATTTATTTATTAAGTTTTATTAAAAAACAGGGTAGTCTTTTCAGTGCCAAAGGCCTGCTTTACAAAAGAGCCCTGTACATACAAAGATTTACAACATAATAATCATGACAGAATTATATGTTTGTTTTAGTTTTAAGTAATATATTTGATTTTAGACAAAAGACTGAGTGTGGAAAGAAACGACGGCATTAGCAAGGGTAGGGAAATGGTGTACAGATGCACGAATGATCAGACATCGGCAATGATATTGACATTGTAATATACACTGGTTACACATTATACTCCCGGCTTCAAGAGTTGTAATGGAACCTAATCGATCGGACGTCCTCCAATCAATCACAAAGTTCCGACTGATTTGTTGTGCACATAGTTGCAATTGATATTAAACTCAGGTTTGAGATTGATATCATATTCTATTTTGACAAGACAAGGTCTTAAACATGCTATAGTTTGAGCATTGGTGCAGCTACAGGGTCACCAGGCACACAATAAGGCTTTCTAACTTCAAAATGAATAAATTCCCGAGTGAGAGTGCCCCCCCCCTCCCACATGGACAGTGCCCTTAAAGGATAGGCCATACCATGTCATCGGGTTCAAGTATGGTAATATAGACTGGCAATCGCTGACGTCAGGTCATGGTCGATTACGTAATTCACAGGAAATTACAATATAATGATAAATCCAGATGAATGTATAAATCCCTTTTTTCTTCGTTACTAGTTGTCAATTCTTATTCAAATGGTTCACCGTTACTTGCTTATATGTTTCTTGACTTTAAGCAAACAAATCATGTCTTGTAGAATTGGAGAGACGAGAGAGTTCCAAGCATACATTTCTCAAGATATTATAGTTTTAGGATCACAATACAAGGGTGACAATGTAGTTTGTCTGCTTACTCTGCAACCAGGGGGCTCATTCATAAATTATTAAAGTATATACTTAAATAATTACCTGTCATTGTGGGGGGGGTCGATTTATGACAATGACGTATTATGACTTACATTGTATGTGCTGCAATATGTTAATGTGATACGAAAACACAATTCTCTTCTCTTTAATACTGAAATATGTTAAAGTCATAAAAGAACCACCATATATAATTCTTGCCCTATTTCTCACATAGCAGTATTCGCATGGCTTGCTCGTGCTGAAATTTAAGACGCACCGTTTTCTTTTTAGGCTACACTAATGCATTACTTGATGGGTATGTCCCCGCTAAACGAGACTTCGGTTTCTCCTAAGCTGCTTTTAAAAATCGATCCATAAAATATGTTTTAATGGTCCCTAGATGTTCATAATCTAAGCGTGCTACTTCTCTCTCACTCTCTCTTTCTTTCTCTCTCTCTCTCTCTGTCTTTCTCTTTCTCTTTATCCCTCTCTCGTGCATCTTGTCTGCATCTTGTCTGCACATTTCTCTCTTTCTTTCCTTTTTCTATGTCACTCTCAATTTCTTCCCCATCTGATTTTTTTCTTCAAATATACATTCGCGTGTTTTTCCTCTTCATTTTTTGTTCTTTTGACCATCTTTCATGTCTTGCTTCTGACATTTTCTCTGACATTTCTTTATTCCAATCACTTGGGACTATTTTTTTTTTACAAAAGTGGTTTAATCTTTGCTTATGAATATTTTTTAAATAAAAAAGAAATGTCTTCAACATATTAAAGCCAATTTAAAATTTAAACGTTGTCACTAGATTTATCAAAAAAATATTCAAAGTGATAAGTGGGTTTTTTTATAATATAAGCCTGTGTTTTAAAGAGTTACAGTTGATCCGAATCAATCGCAAGTTTACAGTCTCCTATCTCTTATGCACATAGTCGCGATTGTTATAAATCGCAAATACGGTTGCGATTAGAAGACGGGGTCCTAATGCGCCAAAATCTCTAAGTGTTACCTTCACCGAGCATACTTGTGTTGTTTTAGCCCTCTATGTGCACGTAATGGCATTATCAAATTTGTCATAATTATGATATAATGTGTACCACGTGACCCTACATGAATACCAATCAGTGCGAACATAACGCTAACGTACATGTACATTGCAAAACAGAAGCCAGTATTTCCATTAACGCCCATGGGGATTTGTCCTTTACGTACACCATAAAGCATTTTACAAACAGCCGCTATTAAATAAGTGGGTGGATATACTTTGTTTTAAATATTTTTGAAAAGCTTCTTATGAAGGTCATTTGATGTATTCATTTTCAGGCATTCCTGAATTTGAATCATTCATAAACATAAGCATAACCGGCCCCGGCTGAGCATAGAGCCAATGAGAATGTTTGTTTATGTTATTTAGCCCTCCACAGGCTACTTTACTGGATAAAGTCCAAAATAAAATAATAATCATAAAGTTACATAATTATGGTTTACTCTCTTGGTTACAAGGTTATTATTATTTTTTTTTATTTTTTTTTGGAGCATGTAACTATGATCTTTGTGGTTATGTATTATTTCAGATAAAGCTCTGACGTATGTACGCGAGTAACACGAATGAGGGAAAACCCCAAACGTTGAACATAGTCAATTATTGATTCCCTTTCTATCTGATATTGCATTGCCTCGTTCATCAAAGACAAAATTGGAGGTAATTTGAAATGTGTTTCATGTGGCACGTGGGTTTTTCGCTGATATGAATATCAAATTACACTGAAGATTCACGGATTAAGCTTTTTTGTTTCATTAACTGTTGGAACAAAATACATCAACAACATAACCTTATCTTGGAAGACATTAACATACATGTTATTTAATAATGGTGTGTTAGGATAATGAGTTTTCAACGATAAAGCTTTTATGTTTCAATTAACGGTTGAAACAACAATACAACAACATTATAACCTTATCTTGGAACACATTAAAATACATGTTATTTAATAATGAAGTGTTAGGATAGTGAGTTATCAACGAACATTCTACCATTTTCGATATAATTCGCAATCGAAATGATGTCTCAAGCTCAAATACATGTCATTACTCAATCATTTTTTTTACTTCATATTTGAGTTTTAGAATAAATGAGTTTTTTAAGCACCAAAGCCATATAATAATTCATAACAGAAGATATCACAGAGAAAATGAATAACTCCCGCCCTGTTGACGTCATCCATCCTGACTAGATCATTATCATTTTCAATTATTCAGCAATCAAAGAAAGTCGTTATCTTGATATCCCTGGAACAACAAGCGCAAAACAATAAACTATACCTTCATGAATATTCATAGTAATCACGTGGATGGTGTGTTTAGACCTTACGCCTACTGAGCAATTCGAAATTATTAATGACTGACGCAATATACAGTGGTTGTTGAGTCAATAATGTCTACCACACAATAAAGAAGTTCAAGATTCGCTTATTACTCTCTATAGGCCTATTTATGTGGCATAATTTATCATTAATATCGATATTCATAGTTGTTCTAGTGCATGTGTTTTCTTTTCCTCATTCACTACTGAACCCGTTTCCTCTCCTCCTCTTTCCTATCATACTCCCATCCCCTCCTCTCTTAAATGCATCCATTGTTTCACCCCCTCTGTATATACTCGCGCGCCAAATACATCAAAGCTGAATCCACCCAACTCGATGATCGTCTGGTCTGCCCGGCATCGTCGCCCGCCAGCAGACCTGTCGACATCGACCGCGACTATTCACCGGGTCACGACGCCGGCGGTGTTCCACGAACCTCTGATTTTTATCCTACGGCATTTTATTCTTGCCTTGCTGGCTTTTAAATTGCCCTGCCAATAAAGTGGCTCGTTCTACTTCATTATTTAGAGAGAGAGAGAAACAAAAATACCTAGGATTCGTAATTAACATCGAAGACTTTGAAGATAATTTGGGCAGGAGAACGTGTGACACACTAACAAACTAACACATTACCCCTCAGAACACATTTATTTCACGAAAAAACATAGCAGACTACTTTTTTTGCAATATATTATTGATGCTTTGTTTACCATACCATATTACGAAAAGGCGGAATTACTCAGGTTTTAACTGACTTTCAAATCTTTGTAGTACTTTGTCTAGTAGGTCATATTGTGAGTGCTTTTTATCGACTTTTGATCTACTATGCATCATAATCTTTGAATATTTGAGAGAAAAAAATTCACGGAACGTCAATACGTTACAGTTGGTAAAAAAAAATTTCATTTGTAAAATCATTACCAGTATTCAGGGCACTTGATGTGGATTAAGAATGATTGAATTGTGCAGAAAGATTTATAGAATAAATACATGTATTCAATCATATACCTATATAGTCCCCTCTGACCCCCCCCCCCCAATTCTTTTTCCATATCGCCCCCCCCCCCCTCTCACCCCCTCTCTCTCTTTCTCTCTCTCTCTCTCTTTCTCTCTCTTATTCTCTCTCTCTGTGTCTCACTCACTCCATCTCTCCCTTTCTAAACAGTTTCCTCCCTCTAACCCTTTCTCTATCCATCAATCTTCCTACTTCTCTTTAATTATCAATCGGTCTCTGATCAGCACATTCTATTAATAATTACCGAGATCATAATCAGAAACTTGGTCATTAAAGAGGAACAGAACAAACTACATGTATACAAATTATAACCCAGTTATCGCTACGAACTGCATAGAAGCACCCCCCCCCCCCCCCCCATGAATGATTACATGTTATCAAAATGCAATCTGCCTTCGATAATTGGGTTATACGCAATTGGCAATGTTTAAAGTTGGTTTAGTTTATTCCGAGAGAAGAGGTTGGTACTTACCCGTTTGCTTCCAAAACGAATGATAATTTCAAAGACAAATGTTGTTCATTAATGATAAACAGTAGAATAAAGGAATTATCCATGAATGAACGTAGTTTGAAAGACAAAACATCTGCTTCCTATAGCAATGAGAAGCAACCCCTGTTGTTTCACAATCCAGATCGCCTTAATAAATATTAGTTTTGAGTGGTGTCAAGTCTGTCATAATAATCGCTGGGTATTTATATTGTGACTATAGAGGACGCTCATTGATTTAGCAGGTTTTGGGTTTAGGTAACGGTTAGATTTAAATCCCACATTGTTTGCTAATCGTAAAGAGGACACATTATTATATTTAGATGTGTTATTAACAATGTATATTAAATCACGGTGTCTGTGCATGTTTAGGGGAGATACCTTACTTCGAAAATGTAATCATTTTCAGCATAAGATAACGGGCGCAAATAATATTCTACAAGAGAGTTGGCTGACTAAACCCTAAAGTCAACTTTCTAGTTCATATTTTTTGTTTTAAGTAAAAGTTAGCAAAGCCAGAGAGCAAAGAATGAAGGCACGTAATTTCGGTGAAAATGTTGAGACAAAATAATAGACAGTCTCAGGGTCCGAATATCAGGCCAAGATTGTTCGAATACTGCGCATTTAAAAAAATCATTGTACACAGCCTCCTCCCTGCTTTGTCTGTCAGTATGTAGACGATCTGTTTATAGCCCACTATGTCCCAATAATATCGGCTTTCCCTTAATCATATATTAATACACGACTTTATGTATAGAATTATAGTGGACTTTCATAATTTAAAACGCATTGAGATGGAAAGTGACATTATGACGAGCTATATATAAGCCGAATATTATTTCCATTATTAGACTTCGGTTACAAAATTAGCATTAAAAAGCGAAATAGAAGATAGCATATATATATATATATATATATATATATATATATATAATGATATGAGAGGAAGAGATTTTTACGAAATGTCGATAAAATCCTTTAAGACGGTGGGATATATGGGATGTAATCTGATGATCCCAGAGCTAAAAATGATGTATTATGATGCCATTCATATAACGCTTTGGAGAGTTCAGAAAATCAGGCAGCAATCGACTAGATATGTGATTATAATTATACAGTAAAAGTTCTGACTACAGTGCATTGACAAGATTTTGCTACAATTTTAGTCGACAACTTGAATAGGCATGATATGATTTCTACTATTACAATGAATATACCTTCTACTGTTTTACATTCAACTATGATTACTCGATATAGTACCCAACTGTTATCATTACTACGACGACGAAGACGACGGCTATTACTACTACTATTACTACTACTATTAATTCTTCTTCTTCTTTTCTTCTTCCTCTTCTTTTCTTCTTCTTCTTCTTCTTCTTCTTCTTCTTCTTCGTCTTCTTCTTCTTCTTCTTCTCCTTCTCCTTCTTCTTCTTCAATTACTACTTCATTGCATTAAACGAACTCCCATTATGATCTCTACCTTTTCTACTATTGGTTACATTTAACCATTAACTAGCCAAATGGACTATTTATGTATGATTTACATTGTTATTTTACGATCGAGATGCATCTTTTTTTGTTGCACTATTCATACTTTCTCATTCTTAGGACTGTATTCTTGTTTTCTTGTTTAACCAAAGGGAACGTCCTCCAAAACGTAAAAAAAACACATTTCACTAAAGGTTCTAGAGAATTTAATATTTCGTATAACACCTTTCGCGGTACAAAAAACAATGTACTTCCATATAAAGATGTTCGTTGTGTGAATATGAACAAAATTATTAGTCCGTGCATAATTTAGTCGATATCTGCCTAAGCTCATAATTGACATGGACCCTCAAAAGTGTCACGTGATGCCGTTCAGTTTGCCCTGACCTTTTCCGATTGCAAATGCACGAGTGTAATTCTTCGAGCAAAGAAAGGGAGAAAACTCGACCGAAAAGGGAGAGAAACGACCACATAACAAAGAACGGAAGCGAAGGAAAAACAACTTGCGTCATCAATGACGTCAGCATCTCCATCGCAAAATCGTAACTGACGGATCTTTAATGTAATAGTGTGACCCTTTTTCTATCCTTTTTTTCTTCCTGTTTCAATATAAAGCAATCCATCAGCGGTCAAGGTATTAAGACTAAGACACGGTGCCATGATGCGACAGAGAAGGATAAAAAGGCTAGAGGAACGAACTAAAATGAAATAGAACCTAAAGACAGATCATCTGAATGAAATATAGAAATTAAGTACCTAATGCGGAAGGGGTGAGCTTACATGTAATTTAATAATTTAAGCAGGTTAAGAGACTTAAAATGCATGAATGTGGCCTTTAGGGGTTAGGTCTAAGCACGGAAGTAAAAAAAAAAAAAAAAAAAAAAAAGTATTATTAAGAATTCAAAGAAAGAGCCTCGTTTGATTTGAGGACATGCATCATAACATATGAAAATTGATAAGTGTAGTGCATCTTAATTGTTTATAGGGTCACAAGAATATTAAATTGTATGTTTTCAATGGTTGTACGACACATGCTCCTGCTCCTGTGACGACTGTTCTACATCACCTCATGATAAACTAACCAAACTTCTGACTTCCAACTTGGACCCAACACCCTATACTGCCTTACCCTTGGCCTAGCTGCATGTGAACCTATTATAAAACGACACTACAGCTCAAATTTTAACCCTAAGTTAACAAAATAAAGCAGGAGCATTAATGTTTCTGGAGCAAATGTCGCCGGGGTAATGGCAGATCTCCGTCGCCCTATCACGAGAGAGTGATGTAATTAACTGAAGGGTATAGTTAAAGGCTTTAACCCATTGCCTACTGGAAACGGGTGGTCCCTGTTTTAAGCCTATAGGAATGAGAGAATTCATTAGACAACAGGTTAAGATACTAGGTCGAATGCATATTGTATAAGTAGCATTGTACATCAGCATAATGCCGATTCAATGGTATATAAGTAAGGAGTTGTCACAGAACGCTCTAATCCGTCTGATCAGGGAGGGATAACTCCTTGGTCTGATGTATCCATGTCGTAAGTCAGGTATAGGTCATATGGATACGTAAGTAGGCCTAGAAGATTTATCGGCTTTAAATCATTGATGCCATTCTAATAGTCCCAGAGGGAAGGAAAGTGAGGCCAAGCTCAGGACAGTCTGACCACCGAATCAGACGATCTCATACAAAAGTATGAAGACAAGATAGTTAGGAAGCCTTTTCTTGAGTTCTCGTATAATCAGAACGAACATAAGTATGAAGACAGATAAGACAGTGTGAAGTGTATTACTAACTTTGGTCTGAATATGATTTAGAAGCCTTATTTTGAGTACCGGTAAATAGAAACCCATCTTGAGTGAAATTAGCTGAAAATCAAAGTGATTTGTGATGTTGCTTGTTTAAAGTGTTTAAGTAGTGTTTGGACTAGGAAAAAAAATGAAATACAAATTTGCTGGAAGTCTCACGTCACTGAAATGTAATATGGAACTACTTAGTACGTGTCTTATTGATCGAATAAATCAACTCAAAGTTTTCTTTGCTCACTTCTCATGCAGCTTCACCATACATTACCTGTCAAATTTGTTGAAAATATGCCCATTTATAAAATATGCCCATTTATAAAATTTTTATTTTTTTCCATTACCGGAGCTCAAAACAACATACGTTTCGGTTGATTTGATCTATTTTGTCTGTGTGGTTTCATTCGCTTAATAATGGAGACCTTCACATTGTTTTCACACGAGTTCATTTTCTCATATTCACGACAATTTCACATGATTGACGATTGGATGTATTGTTCAATAAAAGTATTTCATTTCGAGTTCAGAAAATGTTGGAAACGTTCAAAATTCTAGATGGATCGAAATGTCAAGAGGACATCGGACAAAGGCCAAGGTTTCCATCACGTCTATATTGCCGCTATATAAATGCGCTTTTAACGTTTCTGTCTGGAAAACATGATCGTGGCTCACATTTAAAAGACTGATGCATGATGCATGCTATCAAAAAGGACCTTCAGGTCGACGATAAAGTATTGAAGAAAATAATGTATGAAAATAGAGGGAAAGGGGAAAATTATCGAAGAAATACCTATCGTATTTCAATTCCTTCCTACTTCATGATAATTATGACCACATTTGATCTGAAGCGTATGACTATAGTTCTTCTCATAATTGCAATGACGACCTTCGTCATTGCCTTGTTTTCGTTCACATTCTGCCCCATTAATATACTTATCCTCCTTATCCTTATCGTCCGGAATCACATTCGTTTTGTACATAGTGCTTGTTATTCCTAGTTAGGTGCCTTCATCATATCCATTTCCTTTCAAATTTCGTAGGCATCATCTCTAGCATCTCATCAAGGTCACCTACTTTTTCGATTTTCGAAATCAGTCATGCATGACCGTCCATGCGCCATTTTGTCCGTTTCTGGTCCATTTTAAGGCCTTTTTATCTTCCTTCCTATCTCCACTATCCTAGATCCTACAAACTTCTAACAAATTCCTCTAGATAGTCTAAGAGGTGTTCTTTCATCTGCGACGGGTAACCTGACCTTCAAAATGCCATCTTCGTACTCAAAATTCAAATCTGAAACCGACTCCGTCAAAAATCTTTAAAATTCTTGAGAAATGTACCCCTAAATAATCTAAAACTGCCATAACTTTCTCATATAATGTCCGTTTTGTATTAAAATCTCACAGTATGTTTGTCTCATAATTGCTGATAGCCATGCCCAATTTCACGCTCCAATGGCTTTGCAAAACATAAATAGCGCCCTCTAAAGTTCTGGAAATTGGCTTTCTCTCAGTGGCCGTATCTCCATTATGGCTTGGCAGACCCGTACCCTTTTTTGGATTTAGATACTTGAGGATATGCCCTTTCCAGCCATATACAAAATTATATACCCTATCACTGACCAAATTTGCGAAAATTGCCCTCCAAATTCGCCATTTTCAAGAAAATTCCGAAATAACTTCAACTTGCTCTAAAATGGCGATCTTTATACCTACGTCGTTGAAACTTGGCAGACACATGTTTCCATGAACGTGACAACTGTCTGCCAAATTTGGTACATTTTAATAACGTCAGCGCAAAGTTATCGCTAAAAATGATGAATTTGCTATGCATTACGTAATAGCGCCTTTAATGCGTGCAGTACATTGCGTGCAGATGACAATGGTGTCAAACTGACCGCAATGAAGTGCCCTTTCGAATGATACCAAGTATGGTATATGTTTACACAGAAAATCGTGAGTAAATCGCATTTGAACAAGGGTCACTATACGAATTCCGCCCGATTATAACACTTATCGGCCATGACGTCATTTTTTCAGACTACTTTTCGCCCCCTAAACATCGTTTTTTTTCGTTGAAAATTTGCAATGACATTCCGAGATGCAATACGCAGGGCACCTCGTGGCCGGATTTTTGAAATTGGTCAAGGGGGGCCATTTAAGACGCCATTTTGTCCTTTAAATCTATTTTACATCACATGTTTCGATAGGATTATCATAGAAAAAAAGAGAGTAGTTTACAATAACGACCATGAAAATCTCTTTCCAATGATACCATATACGGCCCATGAAGAGACATAAAGAGAGAGAGAAAAAACAATTTAACTCCGGTCATAATACAGATCCTCTACGTTTTCCGCCCATGCATTACACGCATTGTCTATGGGGCATATCGGGTTCACGCTTTTGACCCCTAGAACGATCTTGATTGCAATGACGAACATGCAACTAATCCCATTTGTTTTTGCACGCAGTGCTTGCGAGCCCTTTCTAGGTTGTTTCCCCTATCCCAATTTCTTTCAAACATCGTAGGCATATATAGTCACTACCATCCCATCAAGGTCACTATTGAGGCCTAATTTCTTTCGCCCTACCTGTCTCCAATATTACAGAAGCTAAAGACTTCGTGCAAATTGCTCTGGATAGTCCGAGAGAAGCTCTTTCGTTCGACACGTAGAAACACGGCGTCATTGCACGCACATCGTTGTGACACGATTGCATTTCTAGTTAGTCACTGTTTGCTATACAGAATTGATAAAATAGTGGACATCTCTAAATGCCCGCGTTTGCCTAAATAAAGGAGGCTTCTTCTCCTCCCCACCCCCCCCCCCCCCCTCACATCCGCTGCTCAAAAACAATATTCTCGAAAGAAAATCACAGATTAAACTATGTCAGATAACAAATTTAAATCTTTCATGTCTATATAATCAAGGTTTCCAAAAACATCTCTTTAATGTTGAATGCTAACCATCCATAGAAGTCAGGAGAAATCTGCACAAAGAATAGCATTTTTTAATGTAAAAGGGGCTTGTTTTTAATTTAATCACTTAGAATATGCTCCAAAACGCATTTATCTTGATTTTGCAGTCATGCATGAACCCATTAAGGCGCAGGTAGCGTTGTATCTTCTTCCAGATTGATATCTTCCATATTATACGTACGAGGGAAGGTCAATGGAGCCTAAAGTGTCAGCGAGGTCACGCCGGGGTCACACAAGTCACGTCACCAATAACGGACATTATCCAAAGCACGTACAAGTAGAGTACGTCATAATGGAACTTTTTGTTTAATCTAGAGCAATCAGTTTATTTGCGTTTAACAGCGAAAATGTATACTTCTACTTGTCATTTCCACGCATCGATTCCAATATATCATTCATAGTATGGTTCAGTTGGCGACATTCAATTTGTATGAACCTGCAGAGAACTTCTTCTACTTCTTCTAATACCACTACGTCTTCTTCTGCTTCTTCTTTTTCTTCTGTTTCTACTACTACTACTACTACTACTACTACTACTACTACTTCCACTACTACTACTACTACTACTACTAGAACTACTACTACTACTACTACTACTGCTACTACTACTACTACTACTTCTTCTTCTTCTTCTTCCTTTTCTTCTTCCTCTTCTTCTTCTACTACTAATGTACTATTACTACTACTTCTACGACGACGACTACTACAACAACTACTACTACTACTACTACTACTACTACTACTACTACTACTACTACTACTACTACGTCTACTAGTACTGCTGCTGCTGATGCTGCTGCTGTGAGGGGTGCGGGGCGAAGATGGTTCGACTCTCCTAGCTGTCCCCTTGTACAATATTTACTTATTCTGTTCACCGATCAACCCTCTTCTCTTTCGTCAAACTCACTCCTTATCTCCTCTTCCTCGTGTTCCTGTTCCTACTTCAAGTCAATCATAGCGTGTAATAGCTACTGGCGTGACATGAGTACTCGGCTCGATGACATCCGGTACTGTTTTACTATAACTTGATATGTATCCGGGTCAAGTTTGAGCGATGCCGATAGCCAATCGATAAAGTGTCAATAATCGCCTTGGGACCCGGATTTAGAAGAAGAATTTGCTCTCTGGTTCTTGTATCTTTCCTCTGGCAAGGCTCATCTTCAAAAGACAAATACCGGTCAGTATCGATGATGGAACAAGACTGAACGGATTCGCGACAATTCACTGTCATGTATAATCGGACAAAGAGTTCCTAGTTTGAAACTTAGCAAGAAAGAGTAAGATATCAAAAGAATACATTATAGTTTGAAATACAGTAAGAAAAAGTCATTTGTACAGAGAAGGCTCTATACCCAAATATGAGAGTGAAAAAAATTCTATGAACTTTGCTTGATGATATCATTATGAGTGAACTTGTGAAATTGTATCAAATTTTCGACATTAACAGGATTTGGATCTTGATAATAACACTTATTTCCTCATGCCATTAAATCATATTTTGTGGTTGGAATGAAAATATTCTTTCTTTTCGATAGTATTTTACAGAGTGCAATAAAACAAATGATTTGAATCAGTATCCTTTTTACTTCCTCACAAAAATCATTGATTACACCTGTACACAGGCGCAGGATTTTTTTAAGGGGGGGGGGTTAACATTTTCAAATCGGGCCGATAATTTCGCACTCGACTCAGCCAGCCGCTGAATAAGCGGGGGGGGGGGGGGGGGGGGGGGGGGGGGGGTAAGAGGACACTTTTTTTGGGTCTCGAAATTTGAAAATTTGACATTTTGCTCCGTTGGGGGGGGGGTAATGTCACCTTTTTTTAGGTCAGCCATGGGAATATTTTTTTATTTTTATTTATTTTTTTAATTATTTTTTATTAAAAAAAAAAAAAAAACCCAAAGGGGGGGGGGGGGGGGGTTTTAGGGGGGTTTATACACATAAAAATAACAAAGGGGGGTTTAACCCCCAAACACCCCCCCCCCCCCCCCCTGCGTACGCGCCTGCACCTGTACGTCCATCTCAAAGCAAATAGATTTCTGCTTTTATCATGTATACATGGTATTCACCGAAACGAATATGAACTGCAAACAAGGATACTCGATTCGACAATGGATGATTCGACATTCGAACCTTTCAGTAAAACACTCAGAGATTGGTATTGTCCACATCTTAACTCCGCATAAGGCCGAGCACTCAAAATCGTTTCATATCTAACGAAGATATGCCATTATTATTATTATTATCAACAAACATTTCGATTTACTCTATCATGTCGTGTGAAACAATTTCCCGCTATTTCCGGCTGCCCCTTCTCTATATGTGTTCCAACGTTCGCCTTCTATTAAAAAGGACACGACTGCGAGTAACATTGGTATAAGAGTGTTTGAACAAGTCAAAAGGAATGTAATCAAATGCTAAGTGACGAATTGAGACCAGCTGCCTTTTGTAATAAACGCAGACATGTTAATTCCTCGTCCCGTGGCTGATACACAAGGGGAACAGCTCTTCAGTGCGCTCCGGGGAAATCGATATTATCATTCCGATATCCCAATCTTCTGTCTATTACTTATATACGTCGGGAGCACTCGGAAGATTGTGTTTGCATTTAGCAATCAATATGGCAGTTGTTTTAATTTCTTGACACTGTTGCCAACAATGTTCCTTTTCTTAATTAGATTTTCACAAAGCTGAAATAGTTATAACTATTACAATTTCCATGCCATTTTTCGTATGATTTCAGTGCAATATTGAAATCTTTATTAACAAAATAATGTTTTCTCTTTATAGTATTTTGTTTAGAATTTGACCAGCCCGTAATTATATGTCCATCCAAATTACAATCTTGCTTCAAAGCATATTTGACTCACGGATATCTTGGGGGAGGGGGTTATTCTCAAATCTTGTGGTATAGATTAATGATTTGATGTGAAACATTTTATTGAAAGTAAAGAGTATTACCTTTCAAAGTGGACCGACCCTGATTTAAGTAATTATAATCGTTAATTCCACGAAAATCCGATTAAATGTAAGCCAGCAATAATGAGTTAATGAGGATAAAAACTGTTAATTTCCTGTCTTAGAGTAAGAAGATTAATGTGACCTAAATAGGTGCAGTTGACATGAATGAGGAAAGAGTATATAGCTGGATGGAATGGATGTTTAAGAAGTACACTTCTTATTTCTCAAGGGAACTATATAAGAATGTGAAGTGGAAAGCTGATGATACATGAACATGGGAGCGAGGAAGACAGAAGAGATATAGAGAAAAGGAGGAAAAGAGGGAAGAGAGAGGGGAGTGAGAGATAAAGATGAGGGGAGAAAGAGGAGGAAGAGAGGCGAGCGATATAAGAACGAAGAAGAGAGAGGAAAGTGAAAGGTAGAGTGAGTTGGAGATGGGGAGAGGGGAGAAAGAGATGGGAAGGAAGGGGAGACATGGAAGGAGAGAGGGAGGACGATATGATTTATAACCATGCACCATCTAAGCAAAATGCGCTTGAACGGATTTTTTTTTGATAGGGGGGATAGCCTATATAGATTGTTGCAAGTTTGAATTCACTATCTGAAGAAATAAATTGAAACCGGTAATAGTGAATCGAAGGATTTTTTAAAGTTCGTTTTATACATATATATATCTAAATATATATATTATCGAGAGAGAGAGAGAGAGAGAGAGAGAGAGAGAGAGATAGAAAGGGAAAGTACGTAGTGAAATTGGGAAATGTGAAGATGCTGACGTAATGATTTTGATGCGCAAGAATGCAAAGTATATAATACATGTATTTCCCTGTTTATCCTTAAAACCAGACATTTAGAGTTAATATTAAAACAAATCAGCATTTAATAAAATAATAAAATTGAGTAAAAGAAAATTCCCACTATCCTAAAACGCTAGGCCTTTATTATAACGTCAAAATAAGATATAAGAGTTATAATATAAAAATGAGAACTATAATCTGATAATACCTGAATAACAAAAGATATAGACAAATACATCATCAATAATTGAAAGACTTTAGTTGCGATGTATTTACACGTACACTGTAGCATGTAAGAAACATACACTTAGGACTTCAACAATTTCAAAAGTACAATCCACCTGTTCTTCATTAGAGTAGAAATTGATTTTCTTTTTTTTCTAAATCTTTCAATATATTAAGCCTCAAACCTCGACGTATTTCCAAATCGATACTTAGATTTGAATGCCAAATTGAATTATGCGTCAAAACGCACTTCGCACGTGTAACCACAAGCCACAAGGCATGGTTAAAGAGAGAGAGAAAAGTGAGTGATGCTAAGTTTATTAAAGCCCAACTGCACTACTTATACATAAAGCTACCTGTACTTGCGTCCTCTATATAGCAAACAGTGCCCAATCGGTGACCGTTGGTCTCCCACGGTCCTATTTTCTTATATTAATTGAGAGCTGATTTCATGGGATAACCACATGTCAGTGACCATGCAGGGAGGTCTAATCCATCCTGGCCAAACTAGTGCAGATAGGCTTTAAGACGAAGCAAAGATTTTAAAAAATACGTCGGGCGCCCCAAAACATCGGGGGGGGGGGGGCTCAATGTTAGTGAAAAAGCATGATAGCTAGAGATCTGTGCATGCGTGTCAATCCGTCTGGTAAAGCATTGTATGAGTATTCAAATACCCTCTCCTTCCAGTCCCCAACTACCGTGAGCTCCAAAGGATGAGAACACATTATTAATGCAGAGATGGATATAACAAGGCGTTCTACATACATGAAAGATGATAATAGCAATGAGGAGAAAGAGGGGAACGAAATTGTGTACACTCCGTAAAACTATGGGGATTATTTTTCTTATCTTTACTTGTATGATATTCATCGATATATCGGTTATATTTCTGATAGGATATGATTGTCAGACCTTTTGGGAAGGATTTTGGTTATACCTGGAAACAAATTTGCGAAGAACTGAATAATGAGTACACTATTAAAATTTGACATACGAATATCACATTAAACTGATGTGATTACCATTTACAGCAGAGTCTAGGCCAACAAAGCAGCATGAGATCTTAATCCTTTCGGGAACCCCTCAGTGATTTTAAACATGAAAAACATGTTTAGGGTTCACTACCTCTATTTTCGTAGCTTAATGGAGACGTTGATAGGATGTGATAGTAAAGTGGTTACCTCACTATTTTCTTCAGTTCTGAGAAAGATCAATTGGGCACGGTGAAACAGAGATGTGATTATGCCCGCAATGCGTTTATATACTCGTGGTCTTCCTCTCATGCCATTAAATCACATTTTGTGGTTTGAACGAATAGAGGTAATGAACAATTATTTTGTTATTTCAGGCTTGCCATGTTCTGGCGATATGACGTCAAAAGGTGAGGAGGGAGAGAGGGAGAAAGGGAATGGAAACGAAGGAAAGGGGAGAGGGGGAGATGGGTGATGAGAGAAAGAGATGGAGAGGGAGAGGGGGAAATGGGAATGGGAATGGTAATGAAGGAAAGGGGGAGATGGGGAGAGGAATGACGAGAAAAAGAGATGGAGAGGGAGAGGGGAATGGGAATGTGAATGGTAATGAAGAAAAGGGGGAGATGGGGAGAGGAATGACGAGAGAAAGAGATGGAGAGAGATGGAGAGAGGGAATGGGAATGGGAATGGGAATGACGGAAAGGGGGAGAGGGGAGAGGGATGGCGAGAGAAAGAGATGGAGAGGGAGGGAGAGAGGGAATGGGAATGGGAATGGGAATGGGAATGAAGGAAAGGGGGAGAGGGGAGAGGGAAGAGGGATGACGAGATAAAGAGATGGAGAGGGAGAGAGGGAATGGGAATGGGATTGGGAATGGGAATGAAGGAAAGGGGGAGATGGGGAGAGGGATGACGAGAGGAAGAGATGGAGAGGGAGAGAGGGAATGGGAATGGGAATGGGAATGAAGGAAAGGGGGAGATGGGGAGAGGGATGACGAGAGGAAGAGATGGAGAGGGAGAGAGGGAATGGGAATGAAGGGAGTGGGAGGGAGAGAAAGAGGGGAGGGGAGAAGTAGGGGAGAAGGAATAGGGGAAGGGAGAGAGAGAGAGAGAGAGAGAAAGAGAGAGAGAGAGAGAGAGACTGTTAGAGATATAGAGAGAGATAGAGAGACAAAGATCTAGAGAGAGAGAGAGAGAGAGATGGATAGAGATGGAGAGAGATAGAGAGAAAGAGAGAGAGAGAGAGAGAGAGAGAGATCAAACAGGTCATTTACTCATGTCGCTCACATCTCTGCTTCAAGGCTGTCATTATTCGAGTACTGTCACGGAGCACAGGGGATGAACTCAGCGAGTTATACGAGGTGCATCTTTCCCGCATCTTTTTTCTCCTAATGTAACAAAATAAACCATGTTCTCATGACAACATTCAAGACGAGAGAATGTTCTCAACAAGGTTAAATTGAAGAGTATCGTCGCTGCATAATAATGCTCCGCTTTGTACAGTGAAACTCCTCTCCCAACACAACGAGAGTGTTATGAGATACTTCAAATAGGCTTGAGAAACATTTTGAACTACTTGTAGTAAACCTAGAAATCTAAAGGTTTATGCTTGTGAACCTTCTAGCATCTGGAGCACTCAGCTCTATCGATATACTCCATGATGAAAAGAATAAAAGAAGGACAATTCTGACCACGTATTCAGCAACCAAATTCGACCGACAACCTTTCGAAAGGTATGGAAATGGATGATCTTAAAACCCTTTTCAGCTGCGAGTCTAAAGACCCTACTCGGTTTCTTGCCCATTAAATACAGCTTTAACTTGGGGCACATAATTCTCATCGGCGAGACACTCACACACACAATTCATTAGTGTCTTCTTTTCGCGTGATGAATTAGCCCTTGTCAACAGGTAGACACACACATTTATCAATTTACTTTCTCCCTTCCCTTGATTTAAAAGTCTCTTTGATTATTTTGTACCCGTAATTTGGAACAAAGGAGAGGCTACACCCCCTAGCTCTTTTCTCCCCGTCGCAAGACAAGGGAGGGGAGGGTACTGGGAGGGGGCTGCAGCTTTAAATTGTGAAATTACCCAAGATTCGGGAATCCGCCGCCTAATATTTTTGCAACCATCGTCTCATATTCTATAATCCCATTTGGAATATTTGGAACAGAAATACATTTTCAATATAAAAAAAATGCAGTTTAATCACGTACTTGCTCTCTCGAAACATACAAAATCTGAACAGTTTTTATTCAGCCAAGATACTTCAGCCCTAACGCCAGTGTGCCTTAACACCTTAACATATGTTTGAGATAGGGGGAGTCTGTCATGTAATGTACTATGTTTACCCGCCATTGTTCATCGACTGCATGTATGTCGGCATTCCACCCGTAACTTATCTAGGGCGGACTAACGGGGTTCAAAGTAGTCAGATTACTAGTTCCTCAGAGCCACGTAATACCCGCCCATCAATCTTGAATGTTTTATGAGTCCCTGGAAGTGTATGTGCAATGTGCACGGCCACAGGACATGCGTGGTAAATGAGAAGGGACGATTAATTTCAAGGGACCTTGAAGTTACAGTTTCTTGAACGTTAACTGACAAATAATCAAACACATTATTACCTTATTCGTTCATTTTTTTAACAAAAAGATAAATATCAAAATTATAATATACTTTGAATAGAATTCAGATGATTATTCGGCGTATACACTGAAAAAAAGGGGGAGCACGATACACACGAACTTTTCTTCTTATCCTCTGCTGCTAAATATTTTTCCCATTCAGCACCCTTCGTTCTTTTCTTCTTTTCTCGTTATACGTCCATTTAAATTGACACAATTTGTGTCTTGTTATTCCCCTTCTAATAGCGCCCCCCCCCCTAAATCCGCCTCCAAAATAAATCGAGTAGTAAAGTTGTTTGACATTCTAATGCCTGGACGTGACCAGATTGTAACGGAAGTAACAAACCTAGGTCAATAAATCCTTGAACCTGTCAAATATTAATTTCCATATCGTTTATTTAAGCAGTATGCATATAAAGGGGATGGGGAATTAATGGCATTGATATTTACGAGCAATATTTTGTGGCGACTTCGTATTTTCAACATTGTGTTCACTCAAGGCTCAATACGTGGAATAAGTGCGCCCTATCATTGGCCAGTTTATTTATAGCAATATACACAAAAGGGTAGCATCTCTGCTCAATCTAAGGGTGCCTTTACATACTATCTTTGTCAACGTATATGGAAAAGAAACCGACTTTCCAAAACGCAATATACCTACAAAATCAGTGATTTTATAGTCTGACTATTTCTAGACAAGTTTACTTTTGAAAAGTGCATAGACTTATAAGTGCAGCAGACGCCCATTAGTATAAAATAATGAAATGAAATGCACTCACGTCGCCACTCTCTTAATCATAATGTAGACATATTAAAAGAAAATGTATATATTTTTCTTAACGTACGAAAAACTTTCTAAAGACTGTTTGGTTTCGTTTCCTTTTTACATTACTAGAAACTCGCGAGCAATTCAACTTAATGAATATTGAGAGGGAAGGAAGCTCGTTTCATTAGCAGTATTTTCAACTAGAATATACATTGCGATAATCATAATAAACATTGCAAAATCTACTACCTCATCAAGATAATAATAATAATAACATTTTAAAGGTTACTCCAAATTTTATTAAGTTAAACCGAAAATGGATTTTTTTTGTGTGTGCCCAATTGATCATGAGCCCGGCAGCCACTGAGCAGTGCCAGATCGACGTTGCTCTATCCCTTATTGTTGACCGCCAAACAAGGTAGCAGCAACTCCCGTTTTTTAACGTCTTTTGGTATGACGCGGCCGGGGTTCGAACCCACGACCTCCCGGTTGTGAGGCGGACGCTCTACTGACTGAGCCAACACTCCGGTAGACAATATATCAAAGGCAACTATTCTTTTACTTATCTTTAGAAGTTATGGAATGTAAAGTACCTTATTCTTGAAACGGATTAGAATAATTACATTCTTATAAATGAGATATATATATTGTAATTGTTAGACATACAAGGAGCCAACATAAATAATATATATGTACATGTACCACGTTGTTCTAAATGATAATGATCGGTTTCCTTAAATAATTCTACACCAATGTACATGCGTAATCCATGTTACACTTTTCTCAGTTTCAGAAATCTGTTATGTACTCTGATATCTTTTTGCATGTCGAGAAAATGTACTGATGTAGTTGCCGTATTCATAAGTCACAGGTGGAAAATCAATCGTAATGTAGCTACATAGCTTCTAACTTTAACTGTTTGCTTGACATTAGAGGAGGTGAAAGTGAGGCATATTCAGGGTCTACTTATATTTTGACTATTTAATATTAATTATTTAACTCCTTCCAAGGAGTTGGCATCAAACAAGTAAACCTATGAAATATATTTTGTTGATTTGCTATCAATTTAAACACAGAATCACAGCTATTATTCTTCTGCTGAGATGAAAGAAAGAACAATTATATTAATCGTGGGGTTTATTTCATGCAAATCTTTCTGTAATGAATCAAACATCACAAACTCATAATTTGTCTCGGGAAAGTCCCTTTTCATCAAATTGCACATGATAATTCATAAATTGGTGGCTTGTGGGTTGAGCAATCATTCTGATACATACATGTATGAGAGGCTTTACGTATGACAATGGGGCTAATAGCACTTTGTGGATGATCTGGCTCTAGCTCCGCAATAATCAGTTTCCGATAATGGGCAAGGCCGTTGGCACATTGCAGGGAGACTCATTTGGTATTCTTCTTTCATTCACCTTCGATATCACACCATTCAACTGATCACTTTAATCTGTAGTGATTATAAGTTCGCACCATGGACGATGGTTTTATCATCGCAAGACACGGAATGTCAGTCTGCATAAAAACCATCCTATTATTTCAATAACATTTCCCTCTCTCTCTCTCTCTTTCCCTCTCTCTCTCTCTCTCTCTCTCTCTCTCTATCTCTCTCTCCATTTTATCTTCACAGTTTACTTCTCTCTGCATGACGTGTATTCTCAGCTCATTCTGGAACCTCTCTATCCCATAAATCACGTTGCATATTGTAGAAAGCCACTGAAAGGGAACCCATGCAATGTGACCCACATTTATCTTCGCATTAACCTTCACATCTACTATAGATGTCAATCAAGTTAAAACATACATATTCGAAAGATTTCTTTCAGTCCTTAAGAGGCATATTAAGGGGCAGCCGGGGAGGGGTAGGAGGGTACCCGTGTCCTTATTCCGGCAAAACCCTATTTGTGACACCCCCCCCCCCAAAAAAAAAAAGCCCCTCCCCAAAAAAATTGTTTCCCTCCCCCCCCCCCCAAAAAAAAAAAAAAAATGTATATAATATTATACAGTGCGTCCCAGAAAAAACGAAACCGAGAAGTATCGATGTTCTATCATAACTTAATCACAACTATAATTAATGAATGATACATATTTGAAAAGCTTAGAGTCTCCTCTTTCATGTGATGCTACTCAAATAATGCATATTTCACGCATGAGTGATTAAAAGCAATCTGAAGGAAGGAAACCAAAAAGACATTTGGCGGGCGGTATCTGAATTTCGAAGAAAAATTCACATTTCTAGAAAGTTGAGTTTCTGCCCTTTGATATGACACCTCAATCAGGAAAAATGAGCGAGGAATGACAAAGTTCTGTTTGTTTAAAGTAGTGCTTGCATTTCCATAATTTCATTAAACGAATTCGTTTTCACTGCCTGCCTGCCGTATCAATAAACGAAATTAACAAAAGACTTAACTCCGTTTCGATGACAATTAGCCGTAGACGAGAGTCTTCATGCATGGCTGATTGTCAACGAAACGGAGTTAAGTCTTTTTAGGCCAAGAGCATTAGGTCAAAATAGGCTTAAACCTGGACATTTTTGGTAACAAGCTGATTTTTTCAGGATAGGTCCAGAAATATGTCTAGAATAACATACTAAAAGTCCTCGTGAATCCTCCTTGAGCGTTTTCCGTAATCCAAGATGGCGTCCAAAAATGGCCGCCATTTCCTGAATTTCTTATAGCTTTGCAACTAGATCATCAAAATACAAAATTTAAATGTCTAAATATATGTTTTTTAGCATAAGGAACTCATTGAAATACATGTTGATAAATTTTGAAACACACAAGTAGCTATAAACCACTTTAGCCCATCCCGAAATCAGAAATGGCGCCCAAAAATGCCGCCATTTCCTGTATTTCTTATAACTGTGCAATTAGATAACCCAAATACCACATTTAAATGTCTAAATATATGTTTTCAGCATAAGCAACTCAACCAAATACTTATTAATACATTTGTTAACACACAAGTAGCAGTAAAACTACTTGAGCCCTTTCCGAAATAAAAAATGGCACCCCAAATGGCCACTCTTTCCAATTTTATCTCATTGTATTAAAGTAGATACGTTATGAATACAATCAAATGTCTATACTAGAAAAGCACCATTGTAATACATATCAGTACAAATAAACCTTTCATTAAATAATTAAATACTTCTTATACATAAAGTATACACACCCACCCACCCACCCACACACATATGCACACATATCGCTGCTTCCATCAGACTGATAGTGTGCAACCGTGAAGAGTACTCAACGTTAGATGGAACTAAAAATGGAGACACATTAGTACCAATTAATGTTGCACGGGCAAAAGTCACAAGGTTTCAAACAGGAAATACACCTCAATAAGGGAGTTTACAGATAGCACATGGTACAAATGACCCCAAATATCCACAGATCTTTTACACATGGAGAAGTTCCACTTTGAGCATATTAGAATTATAACTGCCAAAGTCCTAGATGTGCTTCTAGAATACCTTTTGTTTGCCCTCTTGAAAAGAATACTTCCACCTGCGTATCATAGAATGTCCCGTTGGTGCATAAATGAATAATGTTACATAACTTTCATGAGTGAATATCCAGTATTCATCTCTGTGGGTTTTACCTTTCTGGTACAAATGACCTTTATCTGCCCATGCGCAGATTGTATCTATGAACTGGCTTATAGCACATATGCCATGTCATCTCAGCTAGTCATTTCTGTCGCCAATATTGTTGAAATAGCTGCGTATAAGCACCGGAAGAGTGGCTCACGTAAACAGGTAGACATCTTGAACTGAGCAACATGAGCTTTGTCCTTAATGGAGTGGTTTCATGAAAGTGGCCATGCAGAGTGACCAGTACGAGAATTGAAACTCTGCCCTTCATAAATTTAGACCCCTCCAATCCGAGTACCATCTACACTGCACTATACTTTGCACAGTCACAATGTGAAAAACATAACTTAAGAATATGTGCAGTAACATTTGACCAGCCCTCGTACATCAAGGCGGCAGAGATTGTAGCTTCTTCTCAAGACCTAGGAAAAGTAATCGTCCGTTTTGGTGGATTTAAGCTCCTCATGTCATATCTCGGCAGCATATAGTCCTTGCATGGGTGGAAGTATGCTTACAGAGCTATGGGAGACAGTGTACGCCACAGGGTCTGTCATACATATGCAATCTGGTCATGCATTTTCCCCTTCTCTTCATGCTCACATTCTTACTTCAGCTGCCCGCATTGGCGTGTTGATGGGTAAACCTGGCGTCTTAGACAGCATAGATAAGGACCACTTAGCAAATCTGTATGGTGCACTCCTCAACCAGGACAAGAAGGTGACTGCTGTACCTGAGAAGAGTGTGTCAAACAGTTAAAGTCAGATCATTTCACAACTCTTTGACCGGGCAGCAGGACACAGTAGGACAGGGAAACTTTGGTTGCAGTATATCCGACATTTATGTGTCTCTTCTGCAATGTTTCATTCCAGCTGAAAGGACAGGGGACTGGAAGCTCCATCTCAGCTGTGTGAGGGAAATGATACAACATTTCCATGCTGCAGGACATCTTCCCTAGTTCATATCAAATCAAGTTTTTACAACAGATGGAAGCTCTAGAGCAAACCATGCCAGGAAATGAATATACACAATTTGCAGAAAAGGGATACTTCACCATCCGCCGTGTGGATTCATTCTGGGGTGGAAACTTCTCTGATCAGACCATTGAGAAGTTCCTGATGCGGCAGCTGAAAACATCTAGAGAAATGACTCGTGGACGTGGAATCACAGACAGTACATTGGCTAAGTGGGTTCATGGACTTCCTCACTGTGTTCCTACCTGTGATGAACTGGAACAGTTCACCGGAGTACACACTGGTATATCAGAGCAGTATAAAGACATACAGCAAAGTATCAGGTCAAGAGACAATAAAGAAAGATGTATCTTTGTTGGATGGCTGCAGGCACATCACCATTTGCTGGATACGAAACTAATTGCCTGGTCTCCTTGTCAACTGGCATCGTCGCTGGCTCATCTGTTAATTGTCATTAAGCTGTACAAATCGGCCTAGTAGCGGCATCCGAAACGATGAATGGTAGGAAGTTAACAGATATCAAGCTACGTACATCGTAAGGACAAAGTGAAGACCATTGGTGCCAAGAGTAAGAGAGTGAAAATCAGGGGACAAAGCACATAAGTCAACTCAACGCTACTGTTCAACAGAATCACATGTGTCCTGAATACCAACACTGAGATGGAATCGTTCTTTGCTTATGAACCTTTTCCCACGCACTTTCCCTTTCAAAGATGGGGTGATGCGGAAGCAAACAAAGAGTTATCTGGGTCTCCTGCTGAATTCGTTCTCCAAGCAATCCAACCTGTCAGAAATGGTCTCTTTGTTTAAGATGATGGTCGCCTACTGCACCCCAAAGCATTATGGAGCTCATTTGACGGTAGTGTTCGATGGATATGGAAGTGCAACTTCGACAAAGGTAGCTGAGACGAATAGCCCAAAGATGTACCTCTTTATTTGATGCTATTATATGCCAACAAGCACAACCCAAAACAGCTTCCCTTGCCAACAGCAACAATAAGATGAGACTTATACAAACTCTATGTGACAAAATACGTATCAAGCAGGCAGAAGCGGATGCCACTACCCTGATTGTCTCTACAGCACAAGCAGTAGCAGAGTCATACAGGCCCGTTGTTGTCGTTGGTAAGGACACAGACTTACTGGTCATGCTAGTTGCTCCAGCAACCACTTCCACAGATATGCACATGCTATGCCGCAGTAATCCTGTCACGGTCCTGTCAACATTCATGAAATCCAGCATGCCATATAAAACACTTAAGTCAAATCTGACTAGAAATCAGTCAAATCTGACTAGGCATTTAGGGTCTGCTGGGAGTCAACTATGTATAAGTCAATTTAACTATGTTTTTACAGTCAAATATTTTGACTAGAATTTCCAGTCAAAATATTTGACTAGAAAAACAAAGTTAAATTGACTGATTTCTAGTCAGATTTGACTTAATGGCCCTAGTCACTAGGCATTTAGGGTCCGCTGGATATCAACTATATATCAGTCAATTTAACATCAGGCAGTTTCTAGTGTCCCCTATAGGGGACACTAGAAACTGCCTGATGTTTCTTTATGCTTTGGCAGGGTGTGATACGGTCTCTGCAATCTACCGTCAGGGCAGTCGTAAAACTTTCAATATGGTCCACAAGAAACTTGATTATGACTTGCTTGATACATTCGCAGTGGAAGCACCCATTACAAGGTAAACAAAGAACCGGGAACTTGGGGCCAGCAGTTTTGAATATCTTGATGACTACCGTCACACTGCATACACTTAAGCGGGCAATTGGTCGCAGTTCTCTGAGTTCATCCTTTCAGTTAGAAAGTCTACCTCCAACTAGTGCTGCAGCAAAGCAACATCCATACCGCCCATATCTTACAGTCATTATGTATAAAAAGCTTTAGCGACCTTGGTACTAATGTGTCTACATTTTCAGTTCCATCTAATTTTGAGTACTCTTCACGGTTGCACACTGTCAGTCTGATATCGTTGAGGATGATGGAAGCAGCCATATGTGCATGTGGGTGTGTGTGTGTGTGTACTTTATGCATAAGAAGTGTTTTTTAATTAAAAGATTGTTGTACTGATACGTATTTCAATGGTGCTTTTCTAGTCTAGACATTTGATTATATTCATAACGTATCTACTTTAGTACAATGAGATAAAATTTGATATAATGGCCATTTTGGGTGCCATTTTGGGTGCCATGTTGGATTTCGGGAAGGGCTCAAGTGGTTTTACTGCTACTTGTGTGTTTCAAAATTTGTTAATAAGTATTTGGTTGAGTTGCTTATGCTGAAAAACATATATTTAGACATTTAAATTTGGTAATTGGGTTATCTAGTTGCAAAGTTATAAGAAATACAGGAAATGGCGGCAATTTTGGGCGCCATTTTTTATTTCGAAAAGGGCTAAAGTTGATTTATAGCTACTTGTGTGTTTCAAAATTTATCAACATGTATTTTATTGAGTTCCTTATGCTAAAAAACATATATTAAGACATTTACATTTTGTATTTGGGTTATCTAGTTGCAAAGCTATAAGAAATTCAGGACATGGCGGCCATTTTGGACGCCATCTTGGATTGCGGAAAACGCTCAAGGAGGATTTATGAGGACTTTTAGTATGTTAATCTAGACATATTCCTGGACCTATCCTGAAAAAATCAGCTTGTTACCAAAAATGTCCATGTTAAAACTAATGCTCTTGGCCTATTTGTCAAATCTGCTTTTTGCTACGGCAGGCACCCATTGAAAACGAAATCGTTTGTTCAAATTATGAAAATGTAAGGGCTACTTTAAACAAACATAACTTTGTTATTCCTAGCTCATTTTTCTTGATTGAGGTATCATATGAAAGAGCAGAAAATAAACTTTCTAGAAATATGAATTTCTCTTTGAAATTCAGATACCGCCCGCCAAATTACTTTTTGGTGTTCTTCCTTCAAATTGCTTTTAATCACTCATGCCGGAAATATGCATCACGTGAGTAGCATCAACTGAAATAGGAGACTCTAAGCTTTCCAAATATGTATCATTCATTAATTATGGTTGTGATTAAGTTATGATAAAACATCGATACTTCTCGGTTTCGTTTTTTCTGGGACGCACTGTATATATATATATATATATATACCCATATATATATATATATAAATGTTCAAAATTGTGTTATTGTGCCCCTTAAAAGACATATACATTGTGACAACTTCTTTATCGTGGAACCCTGTATGTCACGTCAGACTTCGGGGGAGGGGGGGGGGTCATACAGGAAGACCTCTGTAAACATCACCACCCCTTTACGAACACGTTGGTCCACCCACACCCCCTGCAAACGAAAACTTCCCCCATAAGCAAATCGTGTCCCATTCTCGGAAATCATCCATCATTATAGTCGACAAGACCCAGCCCGCGGCTTATACTCCACGCATGTATATGGGTGTCCATGCATTCATTTAATATTTAGGGGCATCCCATATTACGACCCGTATCTGTGGTGTTGGATTTCCGCGGTTGTAGGGAGGATTTTCTTATGTGGTGTCACGTGAGAAGTGTCATGTTTTATCTTACATCGTGGAAAAATATGAGAGTTCATGGTGTGGGTTTACCAAAGTAGGAAGATTGCTGCGTGGCGATGCCAGGTTTAGGAATAGAATTCATATCCTGTTTGAATGATGCTTTCAGAAAAAAAGTAAAATTTTGAATTCACGAAAATACATTTCTTTTCATCTCATTCCATTGTCCATTGTATAAATTGTCAAGGTAACTGCGGAATTCAAGAACAATACACGCGGACAGAAGAAGAAATGTGAGACTATGGAGGGAAAAAGAAAGACGGTGTAGATTATATCTCAACTAAAGACGAGTACTGGTCTTGCAATTATATTGTGAAAGGAAATGTAATTATTTGGAAACTTTGATCATGTAGCGCATGATAAATAATGTGTACATTGAGAATTGGAAAATATTCAAATGAAAATAAATTGACAAATCTAGATGGAAATCACACGCACTGCAACCATGGCAACAGAAATTGGTATACGGGACTAAGCACACAAATTTTAATATTCGATCTACGCTTTTCAACCATTTTACGTCATGTTTCTGATATGGGAGGGGGCGGCTTGAAGTGAAAGTAGTGGAAATTTCCACTACCATATTCTTTTACCATAATATACAAAATATGAGAAATATTACAACCTTTTGATTTATTCATGTCCTTACCAGAACGTCACATTCCCTAAAGCGGGACTGCACTACTGTTTTGTAGCTACTTGCGCCCTCTGTATAGCAAACAACACCTTAGCGGTACCCGTTGGTCACTCATGATCCCCTTTTTCTTATGTTAATTGAGAGGTGATTTGATGGGATAATCACCTGTCAGTGACCATGCAGAGAGGTCTAATTTCTCCTGGCCAAACTAGTGCAGACGAGATGAGAAGATTCACACCAAATAGGCAAACATCGTTGCCCGCCTTCTCCGAATTAGCGTGACATTTGGGGAGGTCTTAAAGTACTCCCAGGGACCACTCGATCCGTTCTTAAAGGGAAAGTCCACCCCAGGATTTTTTTTAGCTGACGATATAGACCTAATAATACCATGAAGAATGATACAAGTCTCATTAAAATACATGATCACATAACGAAGATATATCGACTTTTTTATCGAAAATCAGCCGCCCCCCAAATGCAAATGCGTTACATGGGCATGAATTGTGACGTATGTTGCGAGCTGCCTTCTTATTTCGCAGACATTTACTTTCGCTTGCGGTACACTGTTATCGCACTGAAACGACGAATCAGGAAAGTGAAAGCGAAAGTGAATGTCTGCGAAATAAGAAGGCAGCTCGCAACATACGTCACAATTTCGATACTATCGGTTATTTTTTGGCGATCGTTTCATGCCCATGTAACGCATTTGCATTTGGGGGGCGGCTGATTTTCGATAAAAAAGTCGATATATCTTCGTTATGTGATCATGGATTTTAATGAGACTTGTATCATTCTTCATGGTATTATTAGGTCTATATCGTCAGCTAAAAAAAATCCTGGGGTGGACTTTCCCTTTAAGAGGGTGGAACGGGGGGGGGGGAGGATGGGGGTGATGATGATGTAGATACGACCTGTTCAAAGAGGAAAGTTCGTGCTTGTGTTGCACGTACATTTGACGTGAAGAGGAGTCTGGCACAGGTCAATGTTCCACGAATACTGTATTCATCCTTCTTTAGTAATACAGCTGACTCCTAGAACTCACCTTTTCATACGATTTAGCTTTGGTCAAGAGCTTGTCAAGACGTTATTGGGAACATATGAAGTTTTTGAGTCACTGAATTTCCAAATTTCACTCACCTTCACTGAAAATCACAAACAATACTTAAAGAAGCACGTGCTGCACACAGATATAAGTGTGTTGGACTACACATACAGCAAGATTTGTACTAAGATTTTTAGCTATTGATATTTGTAAACTATGAAGTATGAAGTCATTTCAAGGGCAGATCTTTTCAAATGGCATTTATTAATCAAAATATATTTACATACCGGACGCAAAATGAGCATGCTCACAAATTATTTTCACCGTCATACCAGAACTCAACCGTTTCTTTAAGAGCAGATCTGGTGCGACGATCCAGTCGCGTATTGCCATTTCAGGCTTCACCGGTAGACCAAACATTATTCCTTCTTAATGTGAGCTTAATTAAATCTTGGCGAGAGGTCCCGCATCCCACCTGAAAAGAAAATCTCTTCTTAAAGGCTCCCACACGAACCGATTTTTTTTTTAATAAGGTGGTCTCACGGGGGGGGGAATTAGGACACTATTTTCGCGTTATCAAATTAAACCGCTCTTGCTATGTCATTGAGCGACCTCTGTATATACTATACTGTTTTGTTGTCACCCTGAGTGTCATGATTATATCCTTATTAGTAGGAGACTTGAAAAGTAAAAAATAGAGCGATCGATAAACTGATTATGAAATAATACAACCTAAAATTGGTCATTATTGCCTTCCGCAATCGCCACCTGCAGGCCCAAATGCAATTAAAGCTTATTGAATAAGGACGGAGACATCCATATTTCCTTAACTTTCTTCTCCCCCCCCCCTTTCTATTTTTGAAGTCGGCCATTCAACATTTTAGGTATTTAAAGCTGTAAAAGCAGTTATATTAACTTAACTGAATTTCTAAACCCCCTCCCGCTCTCTCTTTCTTCCTCTCTGTTTCCCTCTCCTATTGTGTTTTTCGTTTTCTTTTGTAAATTGTTAGTCTATCTTTACTACTACTACTACTTCTACTACTACTACTACTACTACTACTACTACTAATACTACTACTACTACTACTACGATTTATACTACCACAACCGCAACCTCCCCTCCACCCCTATACCAACTCCATCTCCACCACCACAACTATTATACTATTACTACTTCCGACTGTTACTTCTAACTACCGCACCTGCTACTTCAAGTAACATTATACTGCTTGTACATGCACTATCCCTTTTGCTGCTCTCCTTACGAATCCCATCATTCCTACATTTCTCTTGCTTTATTTCCTTCTATATATGACTCCTTCTGCAATCTTGCTTTGCTTTTTGAAAAAAACGATGAGCAAAAGCTAAAAATTGCAGTCAAAACAAATCTCCTGCGTTCATTATTAACGTTCAGTTATGTACTTGCTATAACACGCCAATAGCCAAATTTCAGGTCAACTTTCAAATCGACGTCATCAAAACAGCAAATATTCATTAAATAAATGTTTTCCTACATACGACCCACTTAACTTTAACTCAAATATTTCTCGCTTTTAATTCCCCGGGCTATAGTGAGTTCTTCTCCTTTCCGTCTCATTTTTCTCGCATCCTCCTTCTCATGTCTTCTTTTCTTAATAACACCATCGGGGTTTCATCACTCGTAAATATAAGATAAAGGCACAAAGGTTCTAGTTGTTCCTTGAGGACCAGTTGAGATGCAGTTGAGGATGAAAAATTAAGAGCGACAACACCCCTCCGAGGAGAAAGTGAAAGTGCATTACCGGGTCATCGCACTTCTTCAATTATGCAAGGGCAAAGCTCTTATACTCTTAATAGATGAAAATGTTTGGAAAGAGACGCCGTTGTTATTTTGTACTCTTCCTCTCCTCCCAAAGTGTATCCATATTTCTGTCTGTTTTTTGTGTGTATTCATTTGTCCGTCTGTCTCTCTGTATCTACCTCCTCTTAAGTCTTATTCTAGCATTTTTATATCAAATTTCCTATGTCTCATCCTCTCTCTCTCTCTCTCTCTCTCCCGTTCTCTCTCTTTATAACTATATCAGTACAATTTGTCTCAAAGTATTAAATCAACTAAAAGAAAAAACATCTCTGTGGTATCTATGATTTCGAACCAGCGAAACTGTATACATTATTACCCCACCCCCCCCCCCCACCCCCCAATTTTCTCCATAAATGTAGGAGCAGTCAGATGCATTTTCTTTTACTTGACTATTCAGTATACAGTTGTTTACTTCCGTAACGATTTTACTTTCAATTATGTCTACCTTTTTTTAAAAGTACACCTGTATAGGGCAAATCAGCCAGGACCTCACTGAAACAAAAGCTTTAGATATAATTAAGTGATATGTCTATATAGAACAATTGGCATGTATGGGCTTACGGGGGCTAAAACCGTTATGTGAAACTTACTACTAGACTATTCTTCAAAGGTGTTCTCTGGGGAGTTCTTATACAATATTCAAAACGGTGAATTAACGTTTCAGAAAACCTTCATACAAAATACGCGTGTTAGCAGCACACCCTTCTCACTCGACTTGCAAGAATGAACATTCTCTAATAAATACACGTCATGGGACGTCCGAGTTCCCCGATTGAATATGTACAAGCTTTCAAACACCAGCACGTCAAAGACATGAAATGTGTCAACTGCAATGTATCGAACACACAAACATTATCAAATGACGGCTTAAAATGTAGGATAAATCATATTTTGCAATCTGAGCTGCCAACACTACCCAATCTGTCCGCTTTCCCTTTGCCGGTCCCCGGGGGCCCTGCGGTGTTTTTACCAGGTGCGCCGCGGTAAACCTCCAGCGAGCTATAAAAGCGCGGGAAAAAAGCGAGGATTTTTCTTTTGTTCACTCTCTCTCTTCAGATATGACGTCAATCCGTCGCATGCTCTTCACTCGGCCGAATTACTTTTCCTCGATAGTAAACGAGCGACGACTCGACAGTAGTCTAACTCGACAGCGCCAAGAGGGAGGGTATAAAAGAGAGGCATGGAGGAAGGATGTATTTCCATCATCATTATAATCATCAAACTACTCCACGTTTAATTCAGGTACGCGGCAAACTGAAATGAATCCACAAGAACTGGAAAGCAAACGAAACACTTCAACTGCCCAAACATAACTTTTAAGAGATAAAATGAATATGGATTTGGGATAAGGATGGAAATATGGGAGGAGGGAATGAAGAAGTAAATTTGAAAACAAGAAACGAAGATGAGGAAGAATGTGAAGGAGCAGTATATAGAGGAGAAAAAGAAGATGATGAGGAAGATCAGATGATCTTGATGAAGAAGAAGATGAAGGAGAAGAAGAAGAATAAGAAGAAGTAGAAGAATAAGAAAGCGGCCAGATAAATACAAATGATGCAGAGGAATAAAAGAAGGAGTAAAGAAAGAAAGAAGGTGAATAAACAATATGTTTAAAAGACAAACAAGGAGGAGGAAGTAGAAAAGAATAAGAAGATTCAACAAGAAAGGGAAAATGAAGAACAAGGATAACTGGAGGAAGAGACGAAGCAGGAAAGATAATGAAAAGGAGGTGGAGGAAAGGGAAGCGAAGGAGGAGGATGGAAAGAAATAAAATGCTAAGGGTTGAGATGAGCCAAGTGAATAGTTAGAATAGACGGGAGTGATTAAGGTTTAGGTAACGAGATACGTAATCGTCCATGATTAGGCGGCAACAAGATACTGCCTTGCTGAAACTCTTAGAATGTAAAGTAGTTAAAAACCTGCTCAGACGAATTATACACAGGATGAGATAGAGACTTATATATAGGGGTACTTCAGCCGGTCACATTCTAAAGAGCATTTTTTGCCTGTTTGTCCGTCTCTTTGAATGACTGACGAAATATTAGAGGGGGGACAAGCAGGTCCTTGCTTTGTTTTAGAACCAAATCTGGCATTATTTGAGTATACATACTGTTCTTATTCATTTTCAGAAATGTTCATAATTGTACCACTGATAAAATTATAAATATGAAACATGAGTGATTCTGCATGAGACTGCATGCCAACGATCATTAAAATTATAATCACCTTTCATCGTATTTATGTTGTTCGATGGTACCTTCGATCGTGACTAAAAGTACATCCTAGTTCAGACGCAACAAAACCCCTGCAATTTTTGTTTCATGATGACGTAAAGTGTAATTATGCTTCACATTTTTTAATCATAATAACACAACTAGCCATGTAAATGCGTGCAGGACATTTTGTTGCGTACAGTTGCCATTCCATGTATAATGTACACGGTTAAACAAAAATTAACCGCCGCGGCTTTTTCTTCTTCAGTAGTTTACCGCGTCAGGTCTGAAGGAGCCTAACGAATGTCTTATTCCTCCTTAAACGGAAGATGTTGTGATGAAGACCCTCCCAGTCAATGTACGCCATTCACCTTTCGCTGGTAGTCTCTGGGCAGTATTAATGTAATATCAAAACATGCGACGAGGCACTGAATGTCAAAGCGATACATCATAACTACAAAATGTAGCATAGATCATTCCATATCAGGCATGGAATCTAAATGGTACAGCAAACATAGAATTTGTCTCGAAATCTATTTGTCTCCGGTAGAAGATTAATATTTCATCCATGATTATTGTCAATCCCTTAGTGTTTAAATCGTACAATTTGAAGGCAAAAATGGTCTAGGCTTATATACACAGTAACAGAGCGAAGAAATGAGCGTAAGAAATGCCACAGCACGTGTTCTGGGCTTCCTAACGTAATCGAGACAAGAGTTTCCATTAAAAAATGTCATATTTGTATCAAAATCAAATACTGTGATAGGGGCGATATCTTTTCGGAACGCCCACCCCTCCAAACGCTTTTAAATTAGTTTGTTTCTTTCCAAATACTTAGTGGACGAGATCACAGTAACGACCTAATTTACTTTGCCCAAGACTTAGTGACTCCAATCCGATTCCATACCGACCAATTCGTGGAACATTCGGTATAATTTAATGTTTTGTTCGTCAGTCTCGCTGGGCTGGCGGAGGTAATAAGAAAAGCTCATGGAAAAGAGGGTACTAACACCTCAGTCACACCGACAAGGCCAACACCAGACTGACAAAAGACCGAACGAAAATAATACATTACGTCTATGGCCAAAATTCGGTCAATTTGGAGTCGGTCTGAAGTTGGTGTGACCGAGGTATGACACCACAGTCACACCGACAAGACCGACAACAGACCGATAAGAGACCGATCAATGAATTACATCGCCTCGAATGGCCAAGAATCCATCGGTGTATGTATCGGAGTCGGTTCGGAGCCAGGTTGGGGTGTGCCTGAGGTCTAACATTATCTTTGTCATATCATACAGAGCAGATCGATTAATGTCTTGTGCTACAACCCTGGCAAATGTTTTCGTTTCAGAGCCGAACGTAATCCCAAGTAAAGCTATAATGACAAGCTAATGTCAAATGCTCCAACATCGGACAAATGTTGTCGTTGCGGAGCCAAACATAACCCTAAGATTGGTGTATAGGTAAACGATATCGATTCCTTGGATTGACTACAAGATAATGTTCTGTCGACGGACCCGATGTCGGATACTGTCCAAACAGCTGGAAAAGATTCCACCAGGGGATATTCAAACAATACGATTGGTTCATCCAGTCAAGTTTATTTGTGCTTCAGCCACCCTCAGCATGATGAACACATCGTAACTGTCTTCGTGACTTAATGATGAGGACTTTAAATACGGGCAAGTATATAGCTTTAACTGATGAGCATACTGGCTTACCTCGATTCCCGTTTGACTTCTCTTGCAGAATTAGGGTGCGGTGTAAACGACCTGAAGATGTTCTCAAAAATCCTTGACAAAATCCGCTTTAACTGCGAAGTATCAAGATAATGTTTATGTTTAGACTGGCCCACTTCTGGATAATGTTGTCTAGAAAGCCCTTAATGCCCTCCATTCCTCTCTAAGGGCCTCGAAAGTCACTTTGAATCCCGCCACAAACATTGACAATTACTTAGAAAACACGAATGTCTTTCTAACCAGTTTGTGAACGTGGGTTTCGGAAAACATCTCGACTTCCTCCACACATTACAAATATAGACATTAGTAGTAATGTCTTTTTTTTCAAGCTCGTGAAAATTAAAGAGCACTTTTTATGAATTTCTAACATGTCAAGCGTCTTCTTTCTTTCTCTCCTTCTTCCTATCTCGTTGGTTTTAAACTCCGCTCGTCTTAAATTTCTCCGCTTCAATGGATTTTACACTTCGTCTTATTAATTTCCTCGTCTCGTCCTTCATCTTCCCTTCTCTCTTCTCACTGCTTTCATCTCTCCTGATATACCGCAAATGTCACAGGGCATGTCTTAAAGTCCATGTTTAATTACCGCAACATATGGCGGCGAGTAAAGCCGTCTTGGCAATCTCTGAATTCTCTCAATCTCTGAATCTCGTAAATCAGTGCATTAATGGACTCGTGATGCCAAGGACTTTCAAAGATACTCATTACGTACGTCTTGTCATATTTTCCTTCATTTTTGATGAAGACGTTTTCCTTCTTGGGGTATGTTAAGCATTCTTGCAATGCCATGCTTATGTCCGGAAAATGAATGCAATCTTTCGTGGTGATTATTATTCATTAACCTATATGCAAATTACAACGGTTATTTTTTAATCTTTTATTTCTTTTTAATCATGGAGGGAACGTAAGTTGGGCAAGGTCTGCACTCGTAGATAGGATATTTCATACTGACACAAATGGTGTCCTGGCAATTTTCGTGTCCATATTGCATAACTCTCAAATGGTTTCAGCTGGGGTTGTTTTTCTTTTCTACGTGATAACATGAATACTGCTGAATGTTTCACCATATTCTTTTTAAAATTCAAGAAAAGACGGACCTACTTTGGGAAGAGACACCAGCGAATGTCTAGAAAGCCCCAAACATGAAATAATGATGCTATATCGCTGAATTAATTATAATATATCCACTAACCCCTATTGACGTATCTTGCCAAGCTTACAATAACGAAATATACCAGCTGTAACCGCATAACCACGACTTCCAGTACTCAAGCAGTGTATGCATTCGTTTAACAGTGATTTACAATCAGATATTGTAAATGCAATATAATACCATCATGACAATACTACGTTACGTGTAGCTTTTCCATTGCAGCATCTCAATTTACAATAATTTACATTCTAGATACAAGTCACAAAACTAACAATTGTCTTTATGAAAACCTATATCACCACGGATACGTTCTTCGACCTAAACATAGCTAAACATTTTTGACACAATCATAAATTATTGTGCAGGAGTCGTCTTACAAAGATGTGAAACTTATACTGACAAAATGTTGTAAATCTTTCCTATGTATACAGTTCGACAAATGATTTAGAGCCTTTAGCGACGGGTATAGACACAATCGGAAATGAAGATATAATGTGTGAAATATACAGAAGGAGGGAAAAGAGAAGCATTTATTGGTGAGAGGCAGACACAATTGAAATTTTAGGGGGAAATGTGAGAGACATGACTTGAAGAGCACGACCTTAAAATGTGTTCTGAGAAGATATAAGAAAACAACTCATACACGTAGTGACTAAAAACCGCCTAAAGGAAAGAATTGAGTGGATGGAGATGGGGGGGGGGGGGGACTGGGGATAAGATTGACGGAAGTATATTAATATAAATCACAGCGCCATACAATTTCAATCACATTTTCACCTTCGTCTTTAATTTTGTACATTTTAAGTCATTTCGCCCCACTTTCAGAAAATAGGTCAACAAATGGGGTGTGAAACGTGCGGTGAAGGTTCTCGAGTTGATTGAGTGCAGTGAAGAATAACACATAACATTATCAAGGTATCTTTGTTTTGACTTGAAACACCGTTGACTTGTGATGGTCACATCGATTTCGACTCGCGGATCATTTTTAAGAAGATATCCCTTTCAATAAAACTGCTTATGCAGCTGTGTCCGTCTTCTCTCAAGATTAGATAACGCCACTTTGGAGAATGTTTTAATATCTTATCATGATGTTGGTGCTTTTAACATGCCATACCGATAAGGGTATTGCTCCGTCACTCCGTGGCATCTGTGCTGACGTGCACTCAGTGGCACGAATGGATGTCTGTTTTGTGCGCCGTTTCTGGTGCGTGTAATTGGTTCTTTCAGCTGCGATTGTTTTATATTACTTAATACGGCTAAACTTTACTGTCTGAGCCTAACTTATCGACTTTACACTTTTTCCTATTCCTATTTTTCTCCTCACTTCCTTCTTTTTCTTCTTCTCCTTTTTCTTCCTCTTCTTCTTTCTCTTTTTTTGTCCTTTATGCTTAATTCCCGTTTTTCTTTTCTTCACCTCTTCTTCTTCTTCTTCTTTTCTTCTTCTTCTTCTTCTATTCTTCTTCTTCTCCTTCTCTTTCTCCCCCTTCTTCTTCTTCTCTTCTCTTTCCCCCTCCTTCTTTCACAATTGATCCTCTATCTGAATCGTTTTCTCTTGTTTATTTCGAATTCCCGTTGTACGCGGAGTCTCTTATATTATTACGGAAGTACCCTTTCGTCAATTTTTAATATCATCCCTCTTCAATCTATCCTTTAGGACACTTGCAGTATCTGTTGTAACCGTTTCCCCTTAAGGCGTTTATATAATTTCTTGTCGTTAAATAATTTTTTCAATTTTGCCATTTTTAGGGTTTTTTCAAAGCCAATTTCCTTTTCAAGATGAAATCTGTAAACGCAATATGGATGGCTCATTATGCTTGTTTCAAATTTCTCATGCGATTTTCATTTCAGATTTACTGGTGATCAAATCATTCTAAATCCTCCCCTACCACCATTTTGGCTTGATATATTTTGCATTTTCTGCGGTCGTATTTGCTCTTTAGATACATATTTTCGTAAGCTAGATTTTGAGCGAACTCTTTACATTTGCTTTCCACTCCAAAAGTGTTGTGTAGAAATTGATGATTTCGACGACGCCGAACTTGCATTTGTCATATCACAAAGTGACGAGGGTACTTCAATACATTTACACTTGATTAATAAGAAGTGATGTTCATAATTACATTCCTCTCTTATTCCAGGCCCAGGTCCTCCAGTTGCCAGGGGCGACGTGTTTCATCCGAGAACATTTCACAAAAAGCATTTTGTTTAACCTTTAAGTCGACTCCACTCATAACGTTTTGTCGTGTTAGAATAATTCATCTTGCAATCCTTTTTATTTCTTATTCTTAATATTCTTATTTTGACCTTTTACTTCATACATAGGGTACATACAAATGATACAATGACTGCTGATCTACGAATATCTGTGAATGTACCGGTGACCGTACATTTTCTCCGTCTCCATTTGCTCCAGCTGTATTTCGTCAAAGATATAGGGTTGCAATTTATTATGAATTAATGTTAGGAGTAGGGTTAGCGTTGTATATTGTGCTTTAACGTTAAAGATAGGGTTGAGTTTATGAATCGGGTCTGAGATGCTAGAAATTGACCCTCTCCGGAGTAAGTATCCATGACAAGCAGAAGTTCTGCATGTCTGACCACAACTATTCCAAAGTGTAACGTTAGTTTTGTTGTTGATAACGATGGGGTGTCCAAAGCTTAGATACATTTAGTAACCTTATTAAAACAAGAGGCAAAACAAAAAACTTGAATCGATTAACGAACTTGGAACAAGTAAGTGAAATTTATTTCATTGCAGAACTTTCGTGTTTGAATGAACACAATAACAACTCTTCATCTTTATAGTCCAGTGGAAGTGGAAATAAATAGACCAATATTAATACACTGCCGTCTTTAGTTCCAGACGGAAAATTAAATAAGAAAAAAGATAACCATTTCTGACATCATCTAATTGCATCATATACTGTGACGATGAAAGATACTGGATATTATGGTATAGCATTCAGACATACATGTAGTATAACTATACATGTAAATACAGGCAATAAACTGATACAAGTCAATATTCTCCGATTGTTCACTATGTTTACATATATACTTGTTGTTATATGGTAAGGTTTATTAAATGAGAAATATACTTCTTAAATACATAGAAAGTCGAATATTGTAATAATACTTTTTGTATACGGTCTCAAGGTTTAATTTTCAGCTGATTTGTTTATGTAGTTGTTGTTGGTGTTAGATTTATTTGTCCTTCGAAAAAAAATCGCCCTCGCCGGTGAGATAAAAACTATTCTCAAATGTTGGGATCTCACGCGGTAGACCGCTGAATTCCAATTAATTCTTGTCTGTGTGCATTGCTGCACAATATTGTATGCGATGGCATTTCCATACATAATCATGTTTGAATCTTTGGCGACTGGGTTGAAAATATGGGTCGGAATTATTCATATCACATAAAAAATGAAAAATAATTGCGGTGATGCTGCATATGAAGAGATGAGATAGAGAGAAAAGAAAATTGAAGACACGAGGGTGACACGGCGTGAATTTGATTAGAAAATCGTTGTTTGTTTTTGTTTTTGTTTTTATTTTGAAGTAAATGTTGATAGAATACAGAACAGCCACTATATATACGGCATTGTAGAGTGTGGTGTAAATATGCCATTTCAAAGATGGATATTACATAGTTGGAAATAAACTTTGGTCTAAAAAAAATGTTATATTTGGAGAAAATTTGTGTGTGCCTATTAGTTTCATTGAAATAAACTACACGCACTAAACCATGTTGTTTGATGTTTTTATTTATGTATTTTGCTTTATATATATCATACACATTCCTAAATCAAGCCGTAAGAAGTACACCCGTTCTTTACGATTAGTATTACGGGGCATTTAATAGTGGAACGACTTTCCAAATGGTGCATTTTCCAGCCACTATGATATGCAGATTACAAACATATTGGGTAAGATTAAAGGTCGCTTTCTCCGATTTCTGGGAAATTGTTTTTTAACATTATTTATTCTTTCGTCGTCGTCGTTTTATAATTTGTTTCCTTAATAGATGTCGTTGACATACTTTTCTTTATCAGGCAAACGGTATTAATGATGGCCCACCTTCCCCCTCCTCCACTCCCCCACCGCACAAGAAATAATAGATATGTATCATATATACTTTAATTTCGAATACTCATTTCAATTGCGATTGCTTAGATTTTCGAAATCACACAGGATTTACAACCCAGATTTACATCAATCTCGGTGCCTTCGGAAATTCTAAATGCGGAAACGAGAAAGATGCAGTATAAGCTTCGTTAAAATATGAAATTCTTAGATGGTCTTCGTCCCTGCGTATGATACACTATGTGAATATTTTGTGCGAGCAATTTTGATCGCCGTCTTTTTTAGAATTAATATGTTTATTAACGATTTTTCGAACTATGCCGTAAAATACAAATGCGCTAAATAAAAAATAGAAATCAATTGGGTTTTTTGATCGATAATCCGAACTATATTTTTCTTTTTCATCAGTCGTTCTTTTTTTTCATGTAATTATATATATATATATATAGATAGATAGAAAAAAATACATACAGACAATGATACCATCCGAAAAGGTGGTGGTGATGGTAATATTAGTGAAATAATGAAAGAAAAGAAGAGAGAAAGAATGAAAGAAAGACAGAGAGGCTGTGCTGAAAAGGAAATATTGAGAGAAGAGAGAACTAGAGCGGGAGTGAGATTTTAGTTCGTAAAAATAGATACATTATGAGCTGTACTGCATGTAGTTGGCTTCTTGTGGTTACATTGGAAAATGGAAAGCAATTTTGCAGATTGAATAGATTTTCGAAAGCAATTTCAAGTACTGTTAACTTTCTGTTAGATTTCGAGTAAATTGGCGAAACAATATTGGATTCCTTGGTTTATAAACCACTATCTTATCTCGTATGGATGTAGCCTGTAATGCTGTTTGAGATCGATATCTAAATCTATCCCTATTGGTAATAATGATAAACTGAATGGCCGATGAATTACATTTACACAGTGGGTAGACAAAATAGAATGGATGGGCAAAGCAAGCATACGATAGAATACAGCATATGGCATAAAATACGATTTAGAAAGATCTTTGAAACTCCCAGGTTGCCTAAATAAATTGTTACTTACTGAGTCAAGAAACCGTAAAACTAACCTTTATACAACTTCTGCCCCTCCAGTAATGGAGTAAGTACTAAGTGCCATTTCAATTTCAATGACGGCAGACCCATTCTGTGTAACATCATGAAAGTTGGCAAGCCTCGTTGCTCGTAAAACCTCGTGTTGGAAACGTATTGAAAAGGGGTGAGCTTCATAGCTCATCATACATCGTGCAACATCGTGGCAGTTGGTGAGCTTTACGAATCGATATTCATCACTAAGTTCGTGACATTGTCAGGCTCGTGTTAACACCATAGTGTAAAATTGTGAAATCGGGTGAGTTTCATATTAAACTCGTAATGTTTTCATATTTTACATCGTGAAAGTGCGTAAACTTTCATATATATTACAAGCTCGTTGTTACATCGTGAGCCTCACAATACGCGATACATCGTATTGTTAAATCATATAAGTGGGCAAGCCTTATACCTCGAGATACATCGGGCAAAATCGTGAATGTACTCGTACGCGAGCTTCATAGCTCGTAATAGATCTTGTCATTAGGGACTTTTAGATTTACACGACGAGAGCGTGGACTGCCGCGTGTGACATTGTGTTAAGGCCACTGGGCCGTGCCCGGCAGTGCCTTAAAAGGACGTCACATTACCTTAAAAGGATGTCACACGTGGCGGTCCACGTTCTCGTCGTGTAAATCTAAAAGTCCCTAATATCACCGTGAAAGTGGGCAAGGGGAATTGGCGCCATGTCACACATCTATGCAGCCTGCTGGGTAAAATGAATACTATTGCCACCACAAGACCATATCGTTCCGCATCAAGCCATTACCCCAGCGCCGATTCCCTCTCCTGCATCATTACTTTAATTCTATGAGCGCACTTCTTTGGAGCCTCACAGCAGGACGCTCGATTTGACATTTAAACCTTTACCACTGTTTAGCGCTTGATTCAACATGCTCCGAAGGTACAAGAATATAGCAGGATTTGATATGGCGACCGAGACAAGCACATAAAAGACAGAAATACAGGTTAAAGCTGTTGGGAGAGATGTAAAATGACAGAAAGAAACGAAGAAAGTACAGAAGACGTTGAAATGTATAATGAAATCGAAAGGAAACAAATAGAAACTAAAGAGAGGAAGGGAGGAGAGAGAACATGTGAAAGAGAAAGAGATAGAGGTAAAAGAGGTTCAAAAAGAGAAACACAGCGAAATGGTGAGAGGGATAAACAGACGGATAGACAGACAGGCAGACACAGAGAAAGATCCGACTTGGCAGACTGAGACATTTTCTCTCTCGTTGAAGTCACAGCGTCCATCTGTCTCCCCATCCAATTCATTGGCGTTGTCATGGAAATTGGTTATTACATTTCCCTCTATCTCAAAGCATGTTGTTTGAACATCAAACAGATGGCATTTATGAAAACATATGATTTCTCTTTTTTCACCCTTGGTCCGTTTCAAGGCTTGGTGGTGGCTTGGTTTAAAGTGGGTAATAGATATGCAAAAGTATTGAGTGCAGTCTACAGGCAGCATACCAAAATGGCAGGTATTGGAGTTTTGTTTGTTGTGCCTGTCAAATATGCTCATGAACTTAAATCATTTTTTTGGCTTTTTTCTGAATGGCTTCTTCATTCATTATGATTTCTGGCAAATAAATATGATGAAGGTATTAATTTTCAACTACAAAAACACACACTCCATATTCATACAGGACAGTTGGCATTGTTCTGTATTTTACTTATTATATCAAGTCTCTATATGAATTCGGTAGCGACGAAGCTTTAGTCAAAATAGAAGAAATTACAGGACGAAAGGACTTCAGTGACACGGGGTCGTTTCCATCCTGCGCGAGACAGCGTGAAATACGTACGGCGTGAGAAAACATTGAAATAAGAAAATTGATTAAACTTTATTATTGTGAGCTGAACAAAACTACACCGAAACAGCATTGTCAAATATTCATGCGTATATCGTGATTTTCCTCCAGTACTAAAATACACACACACGCACACACACACACCCACACACGCATATTATGAGCTACATGTATAAGTGCTTCTAGACTGCATCCATTGCAGCGTGTACACAGGCGCATCGATTTCTGATATACCGTCGTCATGATAATTCTGCTTTGTGTTATGATTATTGGCAATGTTTGACTGATATCATGGTTGTTGCCATTCATCCCCTGTACCTGAACTTTTTATTTTGGTCATGGCTGTGACTTGATGCAACTACTATTAGTCCTTACGAGTGGGAGGATAACACGAGTGAAAGAATTTTATGGAATTTGTTGCGGACATGGTGACGCAATGACGCCATTTATATTCATGATACGGCTTGATAGTAAGAAATGTTTCTTTGTCAAACGTTTCCAGAAGGTCACTAAAATACTAATTTAAAGGGAAAGTCCACCCCAGGATTTTTTTTAGCTGACGATATAGACCTAATAATACCATGAAGAATGATACAAGTCTCATTAAAATCCATGATCACATAACGAAGATATATCGACTTTTTTATCGAAAATCAGCCGCCCCCCAAATGCAAATGCGTTACATGGCAAAAAACGATCGCCAAAAAATAACCGATAGTATCGAAATTGTGACGTATGTTGCGAGCTGCCTTCTTATTTTGCAGACATTCACTTTCGCTCGCGGTACACTGTTATCGCACTGACACGACGAATCATGAATGAAAGTGAAAGCGAAAGTGAATGTCTCCGAAATAAGAAGGCAGCTCGCAACATACGTCACAATCGTTTCATGCCCATGTAACGCATTTGCATTTGGGGGGCGGCTGATTTTCGATAAAAAAGTCGATATATCTTCGTTATGTGATCATGGATTTTAATGAGACTTGTATCATTCTTCATGGTATTATTAGGTCTATATCGTCAGCTAAAGAAAATCCTGGGGTGGACTATCCCTTTAAGCGTTGCGCTGTCATTGATGCAATTTGGGAAAGAATTAAGCAGAGTAAGTGTTTTGTCATCATGTGTGGGTGTTTTATTTTGGTCGCTTTAATGTGTTTCTTTGCCTTATTTTACCCATCTTCCTCCCACCTCCTCCCCCCCCCCCCCCTCTCTCTCTCTCTTTCTCTCTTTCTCTTTCTCTATCTATCTATCTATCTATCTGTCACATTCCACTTCATTGTTCTATAAGTATTTAAGTCGTCTTTGGTCATGTATAATGAGCCCCTCAACGTGGAGGTTGAACTGTCATTAGGAAGCCACAGTAAATCCGTGTCCGTCAACCATAAAATTACATCACAAGGCTGTACGTTTATAATATCTCGAGGGTATACAGATGGACTTTAATTCGATCATTGAGGATGTAATAATATTTCCATTGACCCCTCCTTCTTTAATAAAGCTGACCTATTTAACTATCCACCATCTTCAAACAGATTTACCATGTTCAAACACTTCCACCCCGGACGCGTTTGTGTTCCTAAGTTACAGGAGAATGCCGACCCCGGGTTGTCATCATTCAAACTTTGATTAGAATCCACTCGTGGATGTGCTTCTGCATATTAACATGCTCTCCCTCAAATGAAGGAAGTATCATCTCCTTTTCTTTCTTAAACTGTCCCCTCTCCACCCCCCCCCCCCTTCTCTCTCTCTCTCTCTCTCTCTTTCTTGTTGATATCGATCAGGAATCTAGGTCTCCCCTACTCGATAGAAGTAGGTCATCGATACATACTAGTTCAATTTAAACCATTTCAATTTCAGTGACTGCGCTCCGAAAAGAGAGGGATGTATTAAACATAGTGATTGTCTTAAATTCAATTCCACTTGCTTTTTTATTACGTATGCGTTGGCTTATTTCATGTTCTTCATTTCTTTTACCTTAATCCGACAATATGTTATTCTTTTATTCATAAAGATGTTCTTCTTTTTACCAAATGCATCTGGTGAGAATATCTTGTACATTCATAGGTTATTCAACTTCAAAAGGACTTGGTGATTATAAAGGCTCGGGGGGGGGGGGGGGGGGTAGAGTCAACTCTATCAAGTTTACAAATTACATTTACACAATTGAGATGCAAACGATCGACATGCACATCGCATGCAAGATTTACAGTAATGCTGAATAATATATGAAGCTAAATTTGGCAAACGTGTCCTTAATAAGTTGCCTGTATGTCGACTGGCATTGAAACCGTTCCGATCTCTCTCCATACTCGGGGAGGGTGAAGATTGGAAGAGGCAGGGGAAGATTCAGGAGAAGGAGAGAGGACAGGGGAGAAACAATATATTTTCCAACCTTTGCAAGTCAACAAAACAAAAATAAAAAGATAAGAGGAAGCAGCAATATGGAAACATTGATTAAGCCACGCAACCATTTTGTTATCATGTCCTTTAACATAATGGTATTCATGGTATTAATAAACCCACACGAGATGCCAAAGCTGTTTGCATAATCATTTTCTCACACTTATATCGATACTTATCAGCCCACAGAGCATAATAATATATTTTTAATTCCCTCCCCCCCCCCCCCTCTTTCGGCCAAGCTTCTTGAGCACACAACACAAATGTACAGTTTAATGTGGCGAGCACCCAGTTACTTCGTCAACGATATGGGGTAAAGGTGACGGTTACAATATGGTTTTAGTTAACGGGTTTAGGGGTAAGAGTACAGTAGGTATAGCGGTTGGTCTAAGGCTGGGAATTCGATTAGTAATGAAATTTAATTTTGACCGTATGCGAGGGTATGATTGTTGCCAAGACAAGTGTTGTAGAACCCAAATTGTACATGTAGAGCCCTAAATTAGAGGCATTTTCCACCTGCGAAATAAATATTTAAGATTGACCCGTGAAGATATCATCATTCATGCAGCTTACACATTGCAAGTGTATGATGACTGTTTGGCGTCTGTAGACCGCAGAAGGCATGCTGTTATGATCCTACTCATGTAATTCATTATGACACCTAAATGAAATCCCTGCTTCATGCAATTACTTTCGCATCGGTGATGGCGAATTAAGGGACTGCCCATGTTTTCCCTCGAGTTTTATCAAAACATATGAATTCGTGTGATGAAAAACATGTTAGAAAATGTATATTTAGGGCGTATTTGTTCACAAAAGGCAAGTGAATGTTTGTAAAAGTGCAAAAGGGACAGTTATTGTCTGTATAGAGTTATTTATGGACTGAACTATGATAAAGAAGCAGAATGAGAAAGAAATGAATTAAAGATTGTATGACTTCTCAGCCCAAAACAAGAGAGTGATAATACAAAGACTGAAATAAGGAGAGAAAGAGGGGGAGGGAAAGACATCTATATATTGCATAAAAATTATATATAAAGACAACTAAATTGCCCGAGATTTAGGCTCTCTGGTTACAATTATGAAATAAAGAGTATAGCCGATTTACCTTGTGTCCAGAAAATAAGTTTCTAAACATCTTGTCGACGACCATTCTACAAACATATAGCTTCCAAAAATATGATTTCAAAATATGGTTTCCCACATTATTAGTTGAAATGTGGTAATAAACCAGTTTTAATTGGCTGAGAAGAAAATGAAATCACATTGTGATACAATTCCAAATTCTAAAATACGTTCTTTTTCGTTGACTATCTCTTGTTTTGGGTTTCACCACAGCGCAGTGTAGTACACGACCTCATTCTTATTCTATATTTAGATTTGGTTAGTGAGCGGTCTCCATCTGAGGGATAATTAACTAATTGACTCATTATCTTTCTATTGGATCCTCATTTAGATGGATTTGAAATGAAGTTTTACTCTAAACAATGATACCAATATAATATTTTTTCTTCTCTTTGTATGATGTACTGTATACGAATATAATGTTTATACAGTCGGCACAATGTCATAATAATTATTGAAACGTTCTAATAGTTGCTACATTTCCGGCATCCATATTGCCAGCGTATTCACAGATTGAACACCAAGCAGTTTTTTTCATCTACCTTGACCTAAAGCTCGAGCTCGATCACAATTATACGAGTCGCTAGCTCACGTAACTTTGATAGGTTTTTAATGGATGAGATTTATACAACGCTGACATGCCACGGACCCGTAATTTGCGTGGTGGGTAGGGCGACTTTTCCACATACGCTTTCATCATTTACTGGCTCTGATTTAATATATTCCTTCCAATAAGAGCAATGAAAGAATGTCTTTCAAAGCCAGCTCGCCAGGATGTGTTTTTCGAGTTTCATTATGGACTCGTACTTACTCAAATGTTTCTCCATCTCTAAGGGTGTATGACCCGTCACAGGCAGGCATATGCTCTGGATATTATTATTATCATTATCATATTTCTAATGTTATTATTGTTCCTGATGTTGTTATCATTATCAATACTGTTATTATAGCATTATTGTTGTTGTTATTATTTATTCGGCAAAGAAAAGATCAAGAAACAATGTGTACAAAAAACAACAGTAAGATTTGAAATGAGTCACATGGATGCCAGGAAAAAAATATACATAACTATAACCTGAAGGTCGTCTTTTCCAATCCAGGTGACTTTACATAAATATATAGCATAATTATAATACCAAGAAACAACAAATAATTCATTGCAGGTATATTAACTTAGAGGAGAAGAAAACGAAAACAATGAATGTCGCAATATGTACATGACATGTCTGTCTCCCTCCCCCGTCCCCCCCCCCCATAACAAAATACTATATACATGCATTGTTTTTATTAAAAATATATAAATTTAGTTAATAAGTTTTCACTTTCTTTTCATCCCCCCTCTTTCCCCTCCCCATCCCTTCTTCTTCTTCTCTCTATGTCCCTCTCTCTATCTCGTTTGGACTTGTAATTATCTTCATCATTCCTGCCTGTACAACCTCTCTCTCTCTCTCTCTCTCTCTCTTTCTTGTTTTACCTCCCCCGCAGCCCTTTCCCCGATTGTCATGGTAATTATGTTATATTTGCCCTTGTAATTCTACTTCTTTCACAATAAGGTTTGCGTAGGATAATATATTCTTACTACAAAAAGCAATTATAATTTATGGTAATGGTAAATTCTTTTCTGTGATCATAGTGGGTGTTGTTATATGTAGTTGTCTAGCTTAGCATCTCTGATCTGGGAAATCTTTTTGGACAGGTATATTGATTATCAAGACCAAAACAGGATATCAAAGGCAGAGTTGTGATCTTTATAAGCTATAGCCGATGTTTAAAAAACATATACTACCTTTCAAATTATGAAGTAAGGGTTCAACGCTAATGACATTCAGGTACTTGAAACAAAATATTGAATTTCAGATTTAGCACTATTTCCAGAGCTAGAATTTCAAGCATGAAAGTGGTGTGTTTGTCCAAAATATGAATATTTGTAATGACATTACGAAACATTTTGGAATGACCTATGGAAAGACTTATCGTAACTTCTCTGGATGAAAATATAGAATGATGCAATTACATGACAGTTCATACAACGAAAGTACTTTACTGAATCACTTGAATTTAAATGTTATCATGTTGAAAAGT